>CAUVYS010000174.1:0-21493 GCA_963556215.1 Bombus vestalis
TCGACGTTTAAACGCTGATTTTACTCAATTTCATACGCCGAATTTAACGCACGCCACTTTTAGCATCGAAACAAGCCCAACGGCTCGCAAAACGCGGTCTTTCGTCGATTTTGTCTGTAATTTCTTTTCTGCTGTCGATATTTCGACGTTTAAACGCTGATTTTACACAACTTCACACGCCGAACGTAACGCACGCCCCTTTTAGCATCGACACAAGCCCAGCGGCTCGCAAAACGCGGTCTTTCGTCGATTTTGACTGTAATTTCTTTCCTGCTGGAGATATTTCGACGTTTAAACGCTGATTCTACTCAATTTCACACGCCGAACGTAACGCACGCCACTTTTAGCATCGAAACAAGCCCAACGGCACGCAAATAGCGGTCTTTCGACGATTTTGTCTGTAATTTCTTTCCTGCTGGAGATATTTCGACGTTTAAACGCTTATTTTACTCAATTTCACATGCCGAACGTAACGCACGCCACTTTTATCATCGAAACAAGCCCAACGGCTCGCAAAACGCGGTCTTTCGTCGATTTTGTCTGTAATTTCTTTCCTGCTGGAGATATTTCGACGTTTAAACGCTGATTTTACTCAATTTCACACGGCGAACGTAACGCACGCCGCTTTTAACATAGATTCAAGCCCAGCGGCTCGCAAAACGAGGTCTTTCTTCCATTTTGACTGTAATTTCTTTCCTGCTGGAGATATTTCGACGTTTAAACGCTGATTTTACTCAATTTCACACGCCGAATGTAACGCACGCCGCTTTTAACATAGATTCAAGCCCAGCGGCGAGCAAATAGCGGTCTTTCGACGATTTTGACTGTAATTTCTTTCCTGCTGGAGATATTTCGACGCTTAAGCGCTGATTTTACTCAATTTCACACGCCGAACGTAACGCACGCCACTTTTAGAATCGAAACAAGCCCAACGGCACGCAAATAGCGGTCTTTCGACGATTTTGTCTGTAATTTCTTTCCTGCTGGAGATATTTCGACGTTTAAACGCTTATTTTACACAATTTCACACGCCGAACGTAACGCACGCCACTTTTAGCATCGAAACAAGCCCAACGGCTCGCAAAACGCGGTCTTTCGTCGATTTTGTCTGTAATTTCTTTCCTGCTGTCGATATTTCGACGTTTAAACGCTGATTTTACTCAATTTCATACGCCGAATTTAACGCACGCCACTTTTAGCATCGAAACAAGCCCAACGGCTCGCAAAACGCGGTCTTTCGTCGATTTTGTCTGTAATTTCTTTTCTGCTGTCGATATTTCGACGTTTAAACGCTGATTTTACACAACTTCACACGCCGAACGTAACGCACGCCCCTTTTAGCATCGACACAAGCCCAGCGGCTCGCAAAACGCGGTCTTTCGTCGATTTTGACTGTAATTTCTTTCCTGCTGGAGATATTTCGACGTTTAAACGCTGATTCTACTCAATTTCACACGCCGAACGTAACGCACGCCACTTTTAGCATCGAAACAAGCCCAACGGCACGCAAATAGCGGTCTTTCGACGATTTTGTCTGTAATTTCTTTCCTGCTGGAGATATTTCGACGTTTAAACGCTTATTTTACTCAATTTCACATGCCGAACGTAACGCACACCACTTTTATCATCGAAGCAAGCCCAACGGCTCGCAAAACGCGGTCTTTCGTCGATTTTGTCTGTAATTTCTTTCCTGCTGGAGATATTTCGACGTTTAAACGCTGATTTTACTCAATTTCACACGGCGAACGTAACGCACGCCGCTTTTAACATAGATTCAAGCCCAGCGGCTCGCAAAACGAGGTCTTTCTTCCATTTTGACTGTAATTTCTTTCCTGCTGGAGATATTTCGACGTTTAAACGCTGATTTTACTCAATTTCACACGCCGAATGTAACGCACGCCGCTTTTAACATAGATTCAAGCCCAGCGGCGAGCAAATAGCGGTCTTTCGACGATTTTGACTGTAATTTCTTTCCTGCTGGAGATATTTCGACGCTTAAGCGCTGATTTTACTCAATTTCACACGCCGAACGTAACGCACGCCACTTTTAGAATCGAAACAAGCCCAACGGCACGCAAATAGCGGTCTTTCGACGATTTTGTCTGTAATTTCTTTCCTGCTGTCGATATTTCGACGTTTAATCGCTGATTTTACACAATTTCACACGCCGAACGTAACGAACGCCACTTTTAGCATCGAAACAAGCCCAACGGCTCGCAAAACGCGGTCTTTCGTCGATTTTGTCTGTAATTTCTTTCCTGCTGGAGATATTTCGACGTTTAAACGATGATTCTACTCAATTTCACACGCCGAACGTAACGCACGCCACTTTTAGCATCGAAACAAGCCCAACGGCACGCAAATAGCGGTCTTTCGACGATTTTGACTGTAATTTCTTTCCTGCTGGAGATATTTCGACGTTTAAACGCTTATTTTACACAATTTCACACGCCGAACGTAACGCACGCCACTTTTAGCATCGAAACAAGCCCAACGGCTCGCAAAACGCGGTCTTTCGACGATTTTGTCTGTAATTTCCTTCCTGCTGTCGATATTTCGACGTTTAAACGCTTATTTTACTCAATTTCACACGCCGAACGTAACGCACGCCACTTTTAGCATCGAAACAAGCCCAACGGCACGCAAATAGCGGTCTTTCGACGATTTTGTCTGTAATTTCCTTCCTGCTGTCGATATTTCGACGTTTAAACGCTTATTTTACTCAATTTCACACGCCGAACGTAACGCACGCCACTTTTAGCATCGAAACAAGCCCAACGGCACGCAAAAAGCGGTCTTTCGACGATTTTGACTGTAATTTCTTTCCTGCTGGAGATATTTCGACGTTTAAACGCTTATTTTACACAATTTCACACGCCGAACGTAACGCACGCCACTTTTAGCATCGAAACAAGCCCAACGGCTCGCAAAACGCGGTCTTTCGTCGATTTTGTCTGTAATTTCTTTCCTGCTGTCGATATTTC
This sequence comes from Bombus vestalis, assembly GCA_963556215.1. Lineage (NCBI taxonomy): Eukaryota > Metazoa > Arthropoda > Insecta > Hymenoptera > Apidae > Bombus > Bombus vestalis. The sequence continues at coordinate 2,985 of CAUVYS010000174.1, forward strand.
GACGTTTAAACGCTGATTTTACTCAATTTCATACGCCGAATTTAACGCACGCCACTTTTAGCATCGAAACAAGCCCAACGGCTCGCAAAACGCGGTCTTTCGTCGATTTTGTCTGTAATTTCTTTTCTGCTGTCGATATTTCGACGTTTAAACGCTGATTTTACACAACTTCACACGCCGAACGTAACGCCCGCCCCTTTTAGCATCGACACAAGCCCAGCGGCTCGCAAAACGCGGTCTTTCGTCGATTTTGACTGTAATTTCTTTCCTGCTGGAGATATTTCGACGTTTAAACGCTGATTCTACTCAATTTCACACGCCGAACGTAACGCACGCCACTTTTAGCATCGAAACAAGCCCAACGGCACGCAAATAGCGGTCTTTCGACGATTTTGTCTGTAATTTCTTTCCTGCTGGAGATATTTCGACGTTTAAACGCTTATTTTACTCAATTTCACATGCCGAACGTAACGCACGCCACTTTTATCATCGAAACAAGCCCAACGGCTCGCAAAACGCGGTCTTTCGTCGATTTTGTCTGTAATTTCTTTCCTGCTGGAGATATTTCGACGTTTAAACGCTGATTTTACTCAATTTCACACGGCGAACGTAACGCACGCCGCTTTTAACATAGATTCAAGCCCAGCGGCTCGCAAAACGAGGTCTTTCTTCCATTTTGACTGTAATTTCTTTCCTGCTGGAGATATTTCGACGTTTAAACGCTGATTTTACTCAATTTCACACGCCGAATGTAACGCACGCCGCTTTTAACATAGATTCAAGCCCAGCGGCGAGCAAATAGCGGTCTTTCGACGATTTTGACTGTAATTTCTTTCCTGCTGGAGATATTTCGACGCTTAAGCGCTGATTTTACTCAATTTCACACGCCGAACGTAACGCACGCCACTTTTAGAATCGAAACAAGCCCAACGGCACGCAAATAGCGGTCTTTCGACGATTTTGTCTGTAATTTCTTTCCTGCTGTCGATATTTCGACGTTTAATCGCTGATTTTACACAATTTCACACGCCGAACGTAACGAACGCCACTTTTAGCATCGAAACAAGCCCAACGGCTCGCAAAACGCGGTCTTTCGTCGATTTTGTCTGTAATTTCTTTCCTGCTGGAGATATTTCGACGTTTAAACGATGATTCTACTCAATTTCACACGCCGAACGTAACGCACGCCACTTTTAGCATCGAAACAAGCCCAACGGCACGCAAATAGCGGTCTTTCGACGATTTTGACTGTAATTTCTTTCCTGCTGGAGATATTTCGACGTTTAAACGCTGATTCTACTCAATTTCACACGCCGAACGTAACGCACGCCACTTTTAGCATCGAAACAAGCCCAACGGCACGCAAATAGCGGTCTTTCGACGATTTTGTCTGTAATTTCCTTCCTGCTGTCGATATTTCGACGTTTAAACGCTTATTTTACTCAATTTCACACGCCGAACGTAACGCACGCCACTTTTAGCATCGAAACAATCCCAACGGCACGCAAATAGCGGTCTTTCGACGATTTTGTCTGTAATTTCCTTCCTGCTGTCGATATTTCGACGTTTAAACGCTTATTTTACTCAATTTCACACGCCGAACGTAACGCACGCCACTTTTAGCATCGAAACAAGCCCAACGGCACGCAAATAGCGGTCTTTCGACGATTTTGACTGTAATTTCTTTCCTGCTGGAGATATTTCGACGTTTAAACGCTGATTTTACTCAATTTCACACGCCGAATGTAACGCACGCCGCTTTTAACATAGATTCAAGCCCAGCGGCGAGCAAATAGCGGTCTTTCGACGATTTTGACTGTAATTTCTTTCCTGCTGGAGATATTTCGACGTTTAAACGCTTATTTTACTCAATTTCACACGCCGAACGTAACGCACGCCACTTTGAGCATCGAAACAAGCCCAACGGCTCGCAAAACGCGGTCTTTCGTCGATTTTGTCTGTAATTTCTTTCCTGCTGGAGATATTTCGACGTTTAAACGCTGATTTTACTCAATTTCACACGCCGAATGTAACGCACGCCGCTTTTAACATAGATTCAAGCCCAGCGGCGAGCAAATAGCGGTCTTTCGACGATTTTGACTGTAATTTCTTTCCTGCTGGAGATATTTCGACGTTTAAACGCTTATTTTACTCAATTTCACACGCCGAACGTAACGCACGCCACTTTGAGCATCGAAACAAGCCCAACGGCTCGCAAAACGCGGTCTTTCGTCGATTTTGTCTGTAATTTCTTTCCTGCTGTCGATATTTCGACGTTTAAACGCTGATTTTACTCAATTTCACACGCCGAATGTAACGCACGCCACTTTTAGCATCGAAACAAGCCCAACGGCTCGCAAAACGCGGTCTTTCGTCGATTTTGTCTGTAATTTCTTTTCTGCTGTCGATATTTCGACGTTTAAACGCTGATTTTACACAACTTCACACGCCGAACGTAACGCACGCCACTTTTAGCATCGACACAAGCCCAGCGGCTCGCAAAACGCGGTCTTTCGTCGATTTTGACTGTAATTTCTTTCCTGCTGGAGATATTTCGACGTTTAAACGCTGATTCTACTCAATTTCACACGCCGAACGTAACGCACGCCACTTTTAGCATCGAAACAAGCCCAACGGCACGCAAATAGCGGTCTTTCGACGATTTTGTCTGTAATTTCCTTCCTGCTGTCGATATTTCGACGTTTAAACGCTTATTTTACTCAATTTCACACGCCGAACGTAACGCACGCCACTTTTAGCATCGAAACAAGCCCAACGGCACGCAAATAGCGGTCTTTCGACGATTTTGACTGTAATTTCTTTCCTGCTGGAGATATTTCGACGTTTAAACGCTTATTTTACACAATTTCACACGCCGAACGTAACGCACGCCACTTTTAGCATCGAAACAAGCCCAACGGCTCGCAAAACGCGGTCTTTCGTCGATTTTGTCTGTAATTTCTTTCCTGCTGTCGATATTTCGACGTTTAAACGCTGATTTTACTCAATTTCACACGCCGAATGTAACGCACGCCACTTTTAGCATCGAAACAAGCCCAACGGCTCGCAAAACGCGGTCTTTCGTCGATTTTGTCTGTAATTTCTTTTCTGCTGTCGATATTTCGACGTTTAAACGCTGATTTTACACAACTTCACACGCCGAACGTAACGCACGCCCCTTTTAGCATCGACACAAGCCCAGCGGCTCGCAAAACGCGGTCTTTCGTCGATTTTGACTGTAATTTCTTTCCTGCTGGAGATATTTCGACGTTTAAACGCTGATTCTACTCAATTTCACACGCCGAACGTAACGCACGCCACTTTTAGCATCGAAACAAGCCCAACGGCACGCAAATAGCGGTCTTTCGACGATTTTGTCTGTAATTTCCTTCCTGCTGTCGATATTTCGACGTTTAAACGCTTATTTTACTCAATTTCACACGGCGAACGTAACGCACGCCGCTTTTAACATAGATTCAAGCCCAGCGGCTCGCAAAACGCGGTCTTTCTTCCATTTTGGCTGTAATTTCTTTCCTGCTGGAGATATTTCGACGCTTAAACGCTGATTTTACTCAATTTCACACGCCGAATGTAACGCACGCCGCTTTTAACATAGATTCAAGCCCAGCGGCGAGCAAATAGCGGTCTTTCGACGATTTTGACTGTAATTTCTTTCCTGCTGGAGATATTTCGACGTTTAAACGCTGATTTTACTCAATTTCACACGGCGAACGTAACGCACGCCGCTTTTAACATAGATTCAAGCCCAGCGGCTCGCAAAACGCGGTCTTTCTTCCATTTTGGCTGTAATTTCTTTCCTGCTGGAGATATTTCGACGTTTAAACGCTGATTTTACTCAATTTCACACGCCGAATGTAACGCACGCCGCTTTTAACATAGATTCAAGCCCAGCGGCGAGCAAATAGCGGTCTTTCGACGATTTTGACTGTAATTTCTTTCCTGCTGGAGATATTTCGACGTTTAAGCGCTGATTTTACTCAATTTCAGACGCCGAACGTAACGCACGCCACTTTTAGAATCGAAACAAGCCCAACGGCACGCAAATAGCGGTCTTTCGACGATTTTGTCTGTAATTTCTTTCCTGCTGGAGATATTTCGACGTTTAAACGCTTATTTTACTCAATTTCACATGCCGAACGTAACGCACGCCACTTTTATCATCGAAACAAGCCCAACGGCTCGCAAAACGCGGTCTTTCGTCGATTTTGTCTGTAATTTCTTTCCTGCTGGAGATATTTCGACGTTTAAACGCTGATTTTACTCAATTTCACACGGCGAACGTAACGCACGCCGCTTTTAACATAGATTCAAGCCCAGCGGCTCGCAAAACGCGGTCTTTCTTCCATTTTGGCTGTAATTTCTTTCCTGCTGGAGATATTTCGACGTTTAAACGCTGATTTTACTCAATTTCACACGCCGAATGTAACGCACGCCGCTTTTAACATAGATTCAAGCCCAGCGGCGAGCAAATAGCGGTCTTTCGACGATTTTGACTGTAATTTCTTTCCTGCTGGAGATATTTCGACGTTTAAGCGCTGATTTTACTCAATTTCACACGCCGAATGTAACGCACGCCACTTTTAGCATCGAAACAAGCCCAACGGCTCGCAAAACGCGGTCTTTCGTCGATTTTGTCTGTAATTTCTTTTCTGCTGTCGATATTTCGACGTTTAAACGCTGATTTTACACAACTTCACACGCCGAACGTAACGCACGCCGCTTTTAACATAGATTCAAGCCCAGCGGCTCGCAAAACGCGGTCTTTCTTCCATTTTGACTGTAATTTCTTTCCTGCTGGAGATATTTCGACGTTTAAACGCTGATTTTACTCAATTTCACACGCCGAATGTAACGCACGCCGCTTTTAACATAGATTCAAGCCCAGCGGCGAGCAAATAGCGGTCTTTCGACGATTTTGACTGTAATTTCTTTCCTGCTGGAGATATTTCGACGTTTAAGCGCTGATTTTACTCAATTTCACACGCCGAACGTAACGCACGCCACTTTTAGAATCGAAACAAGCCCAACGGCACGCAAATAGCGGTCTTTCGACGATTTTGTCTGTAATTTCTTTCCTGCTGTCGATATTTCGACGTTTAATCGCTGATTTTACACAATTTCACACGCCAAACGTAACGAACGCCACTTTTAGCATCGAAACAAGCCCAACGGCTCGCAAAACGCGGTCTTTCGTCGATTTTGTCTGTAATTTCTTTCCTGCTGGAGATATTTCGACGTTTAAACGCTGATTCTACTCAATTTCACACGCCGAACATAACGCACGCCACTTTTAGCATCGAATCAAGCCCAACGGCACGCAAATAGCGGTCTTTCGACGATTTTGACTGTAATTTCTTTCCTGCTGGAGATATTTCGACGTTTAAACGCTGATTTTACACAACTTCACACGCCGAACGTAACGCACGCCACTTTTAGCATCGACACAAGCCCAGCGGCTCGCAAAACGCGGTCTTTCGTCGATTTTGACTGTAATTTCTTTCCTGCTGGAGATATTTCGACGTTTAAACGCTGATTCTACTCAATTTCACACGCCGAACGTAACGCACGCCACTTTTAGCATCGAAACAAGCCCAACGGCACGCAAATAGCGGTCTTTCGACGATTTTGTCTGTAATTTCCTTCCTGCTGTCGATATTTCGACGTTTAAACGCTTATTTTACTCAATTTCACACGCCGAATATAACGCACGCCACTTTTAGCATCGAAACAAGCCCAACGGCTCGCAAAACGCGGTCTTTCGTCGATTTTGTCTGTAATTTCTTTTCTGCTGTCGATATTTCGACGTTTAAACGCTGATTTTACACAACTTCACACGCCGAACGTAACGCACGCCGCTTTTAACATAGATTCAAGCCCAGCGGCTCGCAAAACGCGGTCTTTCTTCCATTTTGACTGTAATTTCTTTCCTGCTGGAGATATTTCGACGTTTAAACGCTGATTTTACTCAATTTCACACGCCGAATGTAACGCACGCCGCTTTTAACATAGATTCAAGCCCAGCGGCGAGCAAATAGCGGTCTTTCGACGATTTTGACTGTAATTTCTTTCCTGCTGGAGATATTTCGACGTTTAAGCGCTGATTTTACTCAATTTCACACGCCGAACGTAACGCACGCCACTTTTAGAATCGAAACAAGCCCAACGGCACGCAAATAGCGGTCTTTCGACGATTTTGTCTGTAATTTCTTTCCTGCTGTCGATATTTCGACGTTTAATCGCTGATTTTACACAATTTCACACGCCGAACGTAACGAACGCCACTTTTAGCATCGAAACAAGCCCAACGGCTCGCAAAACGCGGTCTTTCGTCGATTTTGTCTGTAATTTCTTTCCTGCTGGAGATATTTCGACGTTTAAACGCTGATTCTACTCAATTTCACACGCCGAACATAACGCACGCCACTTTTAGCATCGAATCAAGCCCAACGGCACGCAAATAGCGGTCTTTCGACGATTTTGACTGTAATTTCTTTCCTGCTGGAGATATTTCGACGTTTAAACGCTGATTTTACACAACTTCACACGCCGAACGTAACGCACGCCACTTTTAGCATCGACACAAGCCCAACGGCACGCAAATAGCGGTCTTTCGACGATTTTGTCTGTAATTTCCTTCCTGCTGTCGATATTTCGACGTTTAAACGCTTATTTTACTCAATTTCACACGCCGAACGTAACGCACGCCACTTTTAGCATCGAAACAAGCCCAACGGCACGCAAATAGCGGTCTTTCGACGATTTTGACTGTAATTTCTTTCCTGCTGGAGATATTTCGACGTTTAAACGCTTATTTTACTCAATTTCACACGGCGAACGTAACGCACGCCGCTTTTAACATAGATTCAAGCCCAGCGGCTCGCAAAACGCGGTCTTTCTTCCATTTTGGCTGTAATTTCTTTCCTGCTGGAGATATTTCGACGCTTAAACGCTGATTTTACTCAATTTCACACGCCGAATGTAACGCACGCCGCTTTTAACATAGATTCAAGCCCAGCGGCGAGCAAATAGCGGTCTTTCGACGATTTTGACTGTAATTTCTTTCCTGCTGGAGATATTTCGACGTTTAAACGCTGATTTTACTCAATTTCACACGGCGAACGTAACGCACGCCGCTTTTAACATAGATTCAAGCCCAGCGGCTCGCAAAACGCGGTCTTTCTTCCATTTTGGCTGTAATTTCTTTCCTGCTGGAGATATTTCGACGTTTAAACGCTGATTTTACTCAATTTCACACGCCGAATGTAACGCACGCCGCTTTTAACATAGATTCAAGCCCAGCGGCGAGCAAATAGCGGTCTTTCGACGATTTTGACTGTAATTTCTTTCCTGCTGGAGATATTTCGACGTTTAAGCGCTGATTTTACTCAATTTCAGACGCCGAACGTAACGCACGCCACTTTTAGAATCGAAACAAGCCCAACGGCACGCAAATAGCGGTCTTTCGACGATTTTGTCTGTAATTTCTTTCCTGCTGGAGATATTTCGACGTTTAAACGCTTATTTTACTCAATTTCACATGCCGAACGTAACGCACGCCACTTTTATCATCGAAACAAGCCCAACGGCTCGCAAAACGCGGTCTTTCGTCGATTTTGTCTGTAATTTCTTTCCTGCTGGAGATATTTCGACGTTTAAACGCTGATTTTACTCAATTTCACACGGCGAACGTAACGCACGCCGCTTTTAACATAGATTCAAGCCCAGCGGCTCGCAAAACGCGGTCTTTCTTCCATTTTGGCTGTAATTTCTTTCCTGCTGGAGATATTTCGACGTTTAAACGCTGATTTTACTCAATTTCACACGCCGAATGTAACGCACGCCGCTTTTAACATAGATTCAAGCCCAGCGGCGAGCAAATAGCGGTCTTTCGACGATTTTGACTGTAATTTCTTTCCTGCTGGAGATATTTCGACGTTTAAGCGCTGATTTTACTCAATTTCACACGCCGAATGTAACGCACGCCACTTTTAGCATCGAAACAAGCCCAACGGCTCGCAAAACGCGGTCTTTCGTCGATTTTGTCTGTAATTTCTTTTCTGCTGTCGATATTTCGACGTTTAAACGCTGATTTTACACAACTTCACACGCCGAACGTAACGCACGCCGCTTTTAACATAGATTCAAGCCCAGCGGCTCGCAAAACGCGGTCTTTCTTCCATTTTGACTGTAATTTCTTTCCTGCTGGAGATATTTCGACGTTTAAACGCTGATTTTACTCAATTTCACACGCCGAATGTAACGCACGCCGCTTTTAACATAGATTCAAGCCCAGCGGCGAGCAAATAGCGGTCTTTCGACGATTTTGACTGTAATTTCTTTCCTGCTGGAGATATTTCGACGTTTAAGCGCTGATTTTACTCAATTTCACACGCCGAACGTAACGCACGCCACTTTTAGAATCGAAACAAGCCCAACGGCACGCAAATAGCGGTCTTTCGACGATTTTGTCTGTAATTTCTTTCCTGCTGTCGATATTTCGACGTTTAATCGCTGATTTTACACAATTTCACACGCCAAACGTAACGAACGCCACTTTTAGCATCGAAACAAGCCCAACGGCTCGCAAAACGCGGTCTTTCGTCGATTTTGTCTGTAATTTCTTTCCTGCTGGAGATATTTCGACGTTTAAACGCTGATTCTACTCAATTTCACACGCCGAACATAACGCACGCCACTTTTAGCATCGAATCAAGCCCAACGGCACGCAAATAGCGGTCTTTCGACGATTTTGACTGTAATTTCTTTCCTGCTGGAGATATTTCGACGTTTAAACGCTGATTTTACACAACTTCACACGCCGAACGTAACGCACGCCACTTTTAGCATCGACACAAGCCCAGCGGCTCGCAAAACGCGGTCTTTCGTCGATTTTGACTGTAATTTCTTTCCTGCTGGAGATATTTCGACGTTTAAACGCTGATTCTACTCAATTTCACACGCCGAACGTAACGCACGCCACTTTTAGCATCGAAACAAGCCCAACGGCACGCAAATAGCGGTCTTTCGACGATTTTGACTGTAATTTCTTTCCTGCTGGAGATATTTCGACGTTTAAACGCTTATTTTACACAATTTCACACGCCGAACGTAACGCACGCCACTTTTAGCATCGAAACAAGCCCAACGGCTCGCAAAACGCGGTCTTTCGTCGATTTTGTCTGTAATTTCTTTCCTGCTGTCGATATTTCGACGTTTAAACGCTGATTTTACTCAATTTCACACGCCGAATGTAACGCACGCCACTTTTAGCATCGAAACAAGCCCAACGGCTCGCAAAACGCGGTCTTTCGTCGATTTTGTCTGTAATTTCTTTTCTGCTGTCGATATTTCGACGTTTAAACGCTGATTTTACACAACTTCACACGCCGAACGTAACGCACGCCCCTTTTAGCATCGACACAAGCCCAGCGGCTCGCAAAACGCGGTCTTTCGTCGATTTTGACTGTAATTTCTTTCCTGCTGGAGATATTTCGACGTTTAAACGCTGATTCTACTCAATTTCACACGCCGAACGTAACGCACGCCACTTTTAGCATCGAAACAAGCCCAACGGCACGCAAATAGCGGTCTTTCGACGATTTTGACTGTAATTTCTTTCCTGCTGGAGATATTTCGACGTTTAAACGCTGATTCTACTCAATTTCACACGCCGAACGTAACGCACGCCACTTTTAGCATCGAAACAAGCCCAACGGCACGCAAATAGCGGTCTTTCGACGATTTTGTCTGTAATTTCCTTCCTGCTGTCGATATTTCGACGTTTAAACGCTTATTTTACTCAATTTCACACGCCGAACGTAACGCACGCCACTTTTAGCATCGAAACAAGCCCAACGGCACGCAAATAGCGGTCTTTCGACGATTTTGACTGTAATTTCTTTCCTGCTGGAGATATTTCGACGTTTAAACGCTTATTTTACACAATTTCACACGCCGAACGTAACGCACGCCACTTTTAGCATCGAAACAAGCCCAACGGCTCGCAAAACGCGGTCTTTCGTCGATTTTGTCTGTAATTTCTTTCCTGCTGTCGATATTTCGACGTTTAAACGCTGATTTTACTCAATTTCACACGCCGAATGTAACGCACGCCACTTTTAGCATCGAAACAAGCCCAACGGCTCGCAAAACGCGGTCTTTCGTCGATTTTGTCTGTAATTTCTTTTCTGCTGTCGATATTTCGACGTTTAAACGCTGATTTTACACAACTTCACACGCCGAACGTAACGCACGCCCCTTTTAGCATCGACACAAGCCCAGCGGCTCGCAAAACGCGGTCTTTCGTCGATTTTGACTGTAATTTCTTTCCTGCTGGAGATATTTCGACGTTTAAACGCTGATTCTACTCAATTTCACACGCCGAACGTAACGCACGCCACTTTTAGCATCGAAACAAGCCCAACGGCACGCAAATAGCGGTCTTTCGACGATTTTGACTGTAATTTCTTTCCTGCTGGAGATATTTCGACGTTTAAACGCTTATTTTACACAATTTCACACGCCGAACGTAACGCACGCCACTTTTAGCATCGAAACAAGCCCAACGGCTCGCAAAACGCGGTCTTTCGTCGATTTTGTCTGTAATTTCTTTCCTGCTGTCGATATTTCGACGTTTAAACGCTGATTTTACTCAATTTCACACGCCGAATGTAACGCACGCCACTTTTAGCATCGAAACAAGCCCAACGGCTCGCAAAACGCGGTCTTTCGTCGATTTTGTCTGTAATTTCTTTTCTGCTGTCGATATTTCGACGTTTAAATGCTGATTTTACACAACTTCACACGCCGAACGTAACGCACGCCACTTTTAGCATCGACACAAGCCCAGCGGCTCGCAAAACGCGGTCTTTCGTCGATTTTGACTGTAATTTCTTTCCTGCTGGAGATATTTCGACGTTTAAACGCTGATTCTACTCAATTTCACACGCCGAACGTAACGCACGCCACTTTTAGCATCGAAACAAGCCCAACGGCACGCAAATAGCGGTCTTTCGACGATTTTGTCTGTAATTTCCTTCCTGCTGTCGATATTTCGACGTTTAAACGCTTATTTTACTCAATTTCACACGCCGAACGTAACGCACGCCACTTTTAGCATCGAAACAAGCCCAACGGCACGCAAATAGCGGTCTTTCGACGATTTTGACTGTAATTTCTTTCCTGCTGGAGATATTTCGACGTTTAAACGCTTATTTTACTCAATTTCACATGCCGAACGTAACGCACGCCACTTTTAGCATCGAAACAAGCCCAACGGCTCGCAAAACGCGGTCTTTCGTCGATTTTGTCTGTAATTTCTTTCCTGCTGGAGATATTTCGACGTTTAAACGCTTATTTTACTCAATTTCACATGCCGAACGTAACGCACGCCACTTTTATCATCGAAACAAGCCCAACGGCTCGCAAAACGCGGTCTTTCGTCGATTTTGTCTGTAATTTCTTTCCTGCTGGAGATATTTCGACGTTTAAACGCTGATTTTACTCAATTTCACACGGCGAACGTAACGCACGCCGCTTTTAACATAGATTCAAGCCCAGCGGCTCGCAAAACGCGGTCTTTCTTCCATTTTGGCTGTAATTTCTTTCCTGCTGGAGATATTTCGACGTTTAAACGCTGATTTTACTCAATTTCACACGCCGAATGTAACGCACGCCGCTTTTAACATAGATTCAAGCCCAGCGGCGAGCAAATAGCGGTCTTTCGACGATTTTGACTGTAATTTCTTTCCTGCTGGAGATATTTCGACGTTTAAACGCTGATTTTACTCAATTTCACACGGCGAACGTAACGCACGCCGCTTTTAACATAGATTCAAGCCCAGCGGCTCGCAAAACGCGGTCTTTCTTCCATTTTGGCTGTAATTTCTTTCCTGCTGGAGATATTTCGACGTTTAAACGCTGATTTTACTCAATTTCACACGCCGAATGTAACGCACGCCGCTTTTAACATAGATTCAGGCCCAGCGGCGAGCAAATAGCGGTCTTTCGACGATTTTGACTGTAATTTCTTTCCTGCTGGAGATATTTCGACGTTTAAGCGCTGATTTTACTCAATTTCAGACGCCGAACGTAACGCACGCCACTTTTAGAATCGAAACAAGCCTAACGGCACGCAAATAGCGGTCTTTCGACGATTTTGTCTGTAATTTCTTTCCTGCTGGAGATATTTCGACGTTTAAACGCTTATTTTACTCAATTTCACATGCCGAACGTAACGCACGCCACTTTTATCATCGAAACAAGCCCAACGGCTCGCAAAACGCGGTCTTTCGTCGATTTTGTCTGTAATTTCTTTCCTGCTGGAGATATTTCGACGTTTAAACGCTGATTTTACTCAATTTCACACGGCGAACGTAACGCACGCCGCTTTTAACATAGATTCAAGCCCAGCGGCTCGCAAAACGCGGTCTTTCTTCCATTTTGGCTGTAATTTCTTTCCTGCTGGAGATATTTCGACGTTTAAACGCTGATTTTACTCAATTTCACACGCCGAATGTAACGCACGCCGCTTTTAACATAGATTCAAGCCCAGCGGCGAGCAAATAGCGGTCTTTCGACGATTTTGACTGTAATTTCTTTCCTGCTGGAGATATTTCGACGTTTAAGCGCTGATTTTACTCAATTTCAGACGCCGAACGTAACGCACGCCACTTTTAGAATCGAAACAAGCCCAACGGCACGCAAATAGCGGTCTTTCGACGATTTTGTCTGTAATTTCTTTCCTGCTGGAGATATTTCGACGTTTAAACGCTTATTTTACTCAATTTCACATGCCGAACGTAACGCACGCCACTTTTATCACCGAAACAAGCCCAACGGCTCGCAAAACGCGGTCTTTCGTCGATTATGTCTGTAATTTCTTTCCTGCTGGAGATATTTCGACGTTTAAACGCTGATTTTACTCAATTTCACACGGCGAACGTAACGCACGCCGCTTTTAACATAGATTCAAGCCCAGCGGCTCGCAAAACGCGGTCTTTCTTCCATTTTGACTGTAATTTCTTTCCTGCTGGAGATATTTCGACGATTAAACGCTGATTTTACTCAATTTCACACGCCGAATGTAACGCACGCCACTTTTAGCATCGAAACAAGCCCAACGGCTCGCAAAACGCGGTCTTTCGTCGATTTTGTCTGTAATTTCTTTTCTGCTGTCGATATTTCGACGTTTAAACGCTGATTTTACACAACTTCACACGCCGAACGTAACGCACGCCGCTTTTAACATAGATTCAAGCCCAGCGGCTCGCAAAACGCGGTCTTTCTTCCATTTTGACTGTAATTTCTTTCCTGCTGGAGATATTTCGACGTTTAAACGCTGATTTTACTCAATTTCACACGCCGAATGTAACGCACGCCGCTTTTAACATAGATTCAAGCCCAGCGGCGAGCAAATAGCGGTCTTTCGACGATTTTGACTGTAATTTCTTTCCTGCTGGAGATATTTCGACGTTTAAGCGCTGATTTTACTCAATTTCACACGCCGAACGTAACGCACGCCACTTTTAGAATCGAAACAAGCCCAACGGCACGCAAATAGCGGTCTTTCGACGATTTTGTCTGTAATTTCTTTCCTGCTGTCGATATTTCGACGTTTAATCGCTGATTTTACACAATTTCACACGCCAAACGTAACGAACGCCACTTTTAGCATCGAAACAAGCCCAACGGCTCGCAAAACGCGGTCTTTCGTCGATTTTGTCTGTAATTTCTTTCCTGCTGGAGATATTTCGACGTTTAAACGCTGATTCTACTCAATTTCACACGCCGAACATAACGCACGCCACTTTTAGCATCGAATCAAGCCCAACGGCACGCAAATAGCGGTCTTTCGACGATTTTGACTGTAATTTCTTTCCTGCTGGAGATATTTCGACGTTTAAACGCTGATTTTACACAACTTCACACGCCGAACGTAACGCACGCCACTTTTAGCATCGACACAAGCCCAGCGGCTCGCAAAACGCGGTCTTTCGTCGATTTTGACTGTAATTTCTTTCCTGCTGGAGATATTTCGACGTTTAAACGCTGATTCTACTCAATTTCACACGCCGAACGTAACGCACGCCACTTTTAGCATCGAAACAAGCCCAACGGCACGCAAATAGCGGTCTTTCGACGATTTTGTCTGTAATTTCCTTCCTGCTGTCGATATTTCGACGTTTAAACGCTTATTTTACTCAATTTCACACGCCGAATATAACGCACGCCACTTTTAGCATCGAAACAAGCCCAACGGCTCGCAAAACGCGGTCTTTCGTCGATTTTGTCTGTAATTTCTTTTCTGCTGTCGATATTTCGACGTTTAAACGCTGATTTTACACAACTTCACACGCCGAACGTAACGCACGCCGCTTTTAACATAGATTCAAGCCCAGCGGCTCGCAAAACGCGGTCTTTCTTCCATTTTGACTGTAATTTCTTTCCTGCTGGAGATATTTCGACGTTTAAACGCTGATTTTACTCAATTTCACACGCCGAATGTAACGCACGCCGCTTTTAACATAGATTCAAGCCCAGCGGCGAGCAAATAGCGGTCTTTCGACGATTTTGACTGTAATTTCTTTCCTGCTGGAGATATTTCGACGTTTAAGCGCTGATTTTACTCAATTTCACACGCCGAACGTAACGCACGCCACTTTTAGAATCGAAACAAGCCCAACGGCACGCAAATAGCGGTCTTTCGACGATTTTGTCTGTAATTTCTTTCCTGCTGTCGATATTTCGACGTTTAATCGCTGATTTTACACAATTTCACACGCCAAACGTAACGAACGCCACTTTTAGCATCGAAACAAGCCCAACGGCTCGCAAAACGCGGTCTTTCGTCGATTTTGTCTGTAATTTCTTTCCTGCTGGAGATATTTCGACGTTTAAACGCTGATTCTACTCAATTTCACACGCCGAACATAACGCACGCCACTTTTAGCATCGAATCAAGCCCAACGGCACGCAAATAGCGGTCTTTCGACGATTTTGACTGTAATTTCTTTCCTGCTGGAGATATTTCGACGTTTAAACGCTGATTTTACACAACTTCACACGCCGAACGTAACGCACGCCACTTTTAGCATCGACACAAGCCCAGCGGCTCGCAAAACGCGGTCTTTCGTCGATTTTGACTGTAATTTCTTTCCTGCTGGAGATATTTCGACGTTTAAACGCTGATTCTACTCAATTTCACACGCCGAACGTAACGCACGCCACTTTTAGCATCGAAACAAGCCCAACGGCACGCAAATAGCGGTCTTTCGACGATTTTGTCTGTAATTTCCTTCCTGCTGTCGATATTTCGACGTTTAAACGCTTATTTTACTCAATTTCACACGCCGAATATAACGCACGCCACTTTTAGCATCGAAACAAGCCCAACGGCACGCAAATAGCGGTCTTTCGACGATTTTGACTGTAATTTCTTTCCTGCTGGAGATATTTCGACGTTTAAACGCTTATTTTACTCAATTTCACATGCCGAACGTAACGCACGCCACTTTTAGCATCGAAACAAGCCCAACGGCTCGCAAAACGCGGTCTTTCGTCGATTTTGTCTGTAATTTCTTTCCTGCTGGAGATATTTCGACGTTTAAACGCTGATTTTACTCAATTTCACACGGCGAATGTAACGCACGCCGCTTTTAACATAGATTCAAGCCCAGCGGCTCGCAAAACGAGGTCTTTCTTCCATTTTGACTGTAATTTCTTTCCTGCTGGAGATATTTCGACGTTTAAACGCTGATTTTACTCAATTTCACACGCCGAATGTAACGCACGCCGCTTTTAACATAGATTCAAGCCCAGCGGCGAGCAAATAGCGGTCTTTCGACGATTTTGACTGTAATTTCTTTCCTGCTGGAGATATTTCGACGTTTAAGCGCTGATTTTACTCAATTTCACACGCCGAACGTAACGCACGCCACTTTTAGAATCGAAACAAGCCCAACGGCACGCAAATAGCGGTCTTTCGACGATTTTGTCTGTAATTTCTTTCCTGCTGTCGATATTTCGACGTTTAATCGCTGATTTTACACAATTTCACACGCCGAACGTAACGAACGCCACTTTTAGCATCCAATCAAGCCCAACGGCTCGCAAAACGCGGTCTTTCGTCGATTTTGTCTGTAATTTCTTTCCTGCTGGAGATATTTCGACGTTTAAACGCTGATTCTACTCAATTTCACACGCCGAACGTAACGCACGCCACTTTTAGCATCGAAACAAGCCCAACGGCACGCAAATAGCGGTCTTTCGACGATTTTGACTGTAATTTCTTTCCTGCTGGAGATATTTCGACGTTTAAACGCTGATTCTACTCAATTTCACACGCCGAACGTAACGCACGCCACTTTTAGCATCGAAACAAGCCCAACGGCACGCAAATAGCGGTCTTTCGACGATTTTGTCTGTAATTTCCTTCCTGCTGTCGATATTTCGACGTTTAAACGCTTATTTTACTCAATTTCACACGCCGAATATAACGCACGCCACTTTTAGCATCGAAACAAGCCCAACGGCACGCAAATAGCGGTCTTTCGACGATTTTGACTGTAATTTCTTTCCTGCTGGAGATATTTCGACGTTTAAACGCTTATTTTACTCAATTTCACATGCCGAACGTAACGCACGCCACTTTTAGCATCGAAACAAGCCCAACGGCTCGCAAAACGCGGTCTTTCGTCGATTTTGTCTGTAATTTCTTTCCTGCTGGAGATATTTCGACGTTTAAACGCTGATTTTACTCAATTTCACACGGCGAATGTAACGCACGCCGCTTTTAACATAGATTCAAGCCCAGCGGCTCGCAAAACGAGGTCTTTCTTCCATTTTGACTGTAATTTCTTTCCTGCTGGAGATATTTCGACGTTTAAACGCTGATTTTACTCAATTTCACACGCCGAATGTAACGCACGCCGCTTTTAACATAGATTCAAGCCCAGCGGCGAGCAAATAGCGGTCTTTCGACGATTTTGACTGTAATTTCTTTCCTGCTGGAGATATTTCGACGTTTAAGCGCTGATTTTACTCAATTTCACACGCCGAACGTAACGCACGCCACTTTTAGAATCGAAACAAGCCCAACGGCACGCAAATAGCGGTCTTTCGACGATTTTGTCTGTAATTTCTTTCCTGCTGTCGATATTTCGACGTTTAATCGCTGATTTTACACAATTTCACACGCCGAACGTAACGAACGCCACTTTTAGCATCGAAACAAGCCCAACGGCTCGCAAAACGCGGTCTTTCGTCGATTTTGTCTGTAATTTCTTTCCTGCTGGAGATATTTCGACGTTTAAACGCTGATTCTACTCAATTTCACACGCCGAACGTAACGCACGCCACTTTTAGCATCGAAACAAGCCCAACGGCACGCAAATAGCGGTCTTTCGACGATTTTGACTGTAATTTCTTTCCTGCTGGAGATATTTCGACGTTTAAACGCTGATTCTACTCAATTTCACACGCCGAACGTAACGCACGCCACTTTTAGCATCGAAACAAGCCCAACGGCACGCAAATAGCGGTCTTTCGACGATTTTGTCTGTAATTTCCTTCCTGCTGTCGATATTTCGACGTTTAAACGCTTATTTTACTCAATTTCACACGCCGAACGTAACGCACGACCACTTTTAGCATCGAAACAAGCCCAACGGCACGCAAATAGCGGTCTTTCGACGATTTTGTCTGTAATTTCCTTCCTGCTGTCGATATTTCGACGTTTAAACGCTTATTTTACTCAATTTCACACGCCGAACGTAACGCACGCCGCTTTTAACATAGATTCAAGCCCAGCGGCGAGCAAATAGCGGTCTTTCGACGATTTTGACTGTAATTTCTTTCCTGCTGGAGATATTTCGACGTTTAAACGCTTATTTTACTCAATTTCACACGCCGAACGTAACGCACGCCACTTTGAGCATCGAAACAAGCCCAACGGCTCGCAAAACGCGGTCTTTCGTCGATTTTGTCTGTAATTTCTTTCCTGCTGGAGATATTTCGACGTTTAAACGCTGATTTTACTCAATTTCACACGCCGAATGTAACGCACGCCGCTTTTAACATAGATTCAAGCCCAGCGGCGAGCAAATAGCGGTCTTTCGACGATTTTGACTGTAATTTCTTTCCTGCTGGAGATATTTCGACGTTTAAACGCTTATTTTACTCAATTTCACACGCCGAACGTAACGCACGCCACTTTGAGCATCGAAACAAGCCCAACGGCTCGCAAAACGCGGTCTTTCGTCGATTTTGTCTGTAATTTCTTTCCTGCTGTCGACATTTCGACGTTTAAACGCTGATTTTACTCAATTTCACACGCCGAATGTAACGCACGCCACTTTTAGCATCGAAACAAGCCCAACGGCTCGCAAAACGCGGTCTTTCGTCGATTTTGTCTGTAATTTCTTTTCTGCTGTCGATATTTCGACGTTTAAACGCTGATTTTACACAACCTCACACGCCGAACGTAACGC
>CAUVYS010000175.1:0-82313 GCA_963556215.1 Bombus vestalis
TGAACTTAGACAAGTTGACCTTAGCGCTTGAAAATAGCCTAGTTAATTTTCCACTAGCACCAATGATTTGTTGTGTAGTAGCACCACCAGCTTTACCAAAGGCAAAAATCTCATTTGTTAACGCTTGAGTTTGTTTAATATTCCCGCCAGTGGCATTGTAAATCGCCCTTTGTGCGGCTGTTACTTCTGTACCTGAGGCATTAGCAACACTCCTGATTTTCCCGATTTCGCCTACAAGTTCCTCGGCACCTTTTTTACCTGCGCCTAAGTGTTCCCAAGATTCCTTTATCTCGGTTCCTGCTTTTGCTAATTCAAAACCTTTTTTCGCGGCACCCAGTAAAGTTGAGCCTAGTCCACTAATTGCACCAGTTACTGCGGTACCAATTGCCGAGCCTTTAGCAATATCAGAAATTGAGGTCTTGGTTTCATCGGCTGACTTTTTGGTTCCGACTAGTTTGCCTTTCAACTTGTCCAAAAATCCACTTGGTTTTTCTTGATTAGTCGACTTTGCAAATTCGTCCATCTGTTTTTTAGCGTTAGCTAAGCTTGTAGCCGTTTTATTGACTCGTATTTCTTGTTGTTTGTAAGCGTCACTGGATTTTCCTGATTCAGTCGCCAGCTTGGCTAATTCATTTTGCTGGATAGTTAGCTGTTTATTTAGATGGTCGACACTGTTCTTGTAAGCGTCCATTTGGCGGGCGTTGGCTTCTTCAGTTTTACCCTCTGCCTTTAGACGGTCAATGTAGGATTGTTCAACTGTCACTGCCTGTTTATAGCCTTTTTGCAGGTCTGCAAGTCCTGAAGTGTAGTAGGACATACCAGATTTGGCTTTACTTAGCTGACTAGTTTCTTTTTCTATTGCTGAATTGGCTTGAGTAATAGATTTCTGCAAATCATAATAACGTTTTGTGCCTTTTTCAGTAGATGTATCAACTTCTGATTGTTGTTTCTTGAGTTCAGACAGTCTGGCTTTTTGAAGTTCAAGGGACTTGCTTAGTCCCTCAATCTTAATTTGCTGGGCTTTCTGGCCATCTCCATTATGCTTGGCCGCTGCTTCATTGGCCTTAAATTCTGCAGAGTTCGCTTTCATCGCACTGGTCAGTGTTTTAAAACTTTTGACTGCACCAGAAACGTCTAAACCAACCTGACTAGCCATATCGTGTTGTAATTCAACCATGATTATTTTCCTCCTTTCTGATTATTTGCAAATTTTGAATGTCGCAATTGCTCTATAGGGTCAATCAATTCAATTCTTTCTTCTTTCGGTCTGGCTTTCATTACTGCCAAGAGGTCATAGTAGTCCTCGTGACGAGCTTGACTAGGTAGTATGCCCATTTCTGTAAATTGTTTGAGATTGAGTAATAAATCTTCATGGTTGTTTTTTAGGTCGGTGATTGTTTGTCGTCTTTTGGCTACTAATTGTGCTAGTCTTTTGGGTCGGTTTTAGCCACCTTGTTTTCAAGTTCTTGCTTCTTTTTGGCTGTCTTGATTTCGTCGTCTGACAGTCCTTGTAAACGCATGATTAAATAGCCTAGGATTTCTCCCACTTCTTCCATGCTTGCATTTTTCCGAAAGTTTGCCATTTCTTCATCTGATACTTGTGTGAAATCTTGGATAAATGACAACATATCCTTCGTCATTTTAAATACATTTTTTGAAGTAGTGAGGTCGTCTTCTGCGCTATCTTGCGATTCCAACATCTCGATATTTAATTCTTGTGATCTGAGCATTAAGTCCACGCTTGGTTTTACCTTGATTGTGCGGTCAATGTGCATTAATGGTTTTAAGTTGATTTTGATTTTCATTTGTTTCTCCTATGTGTTCTGAGAGGACGATTCTATGGCTTTCTAATTTTAAAAAGGTGGATGATTATCCAACTTTGTCGCTAGAATTGCGATTTTAGAAAAAGAAAAAACACCCACGTTTCTGTGAGTGCTTTAATAGTTATTTTTTTAGTTATTTGGGGTGTTATTTGGGGTGTTTACCGCTTGCCAACCTCCCCCAACTTCTTTCATAACGGCAGCTAAATCGAATCCTGTTTCATCTGAGAACCAAATCTTGTAAGGCTCTTGATGGGTACTATCATTAGGGTCGACAAATACTGTTGGGTCTAATGGGTTCATAACACTTGCTGACAATGTTGTGTCTGCATCTGCTTCTGAGTTAGTGTCCGTTGAGTGATTAGAAGCTTCTTCAACCACCTCAGTGTTAGCCAATCCTTCATAACTATGGATTGTGTTATCTGCCAATGAAGTTGAAACAATAAGCATGGCAATATGAGGCTTCTTTAATCCTTTGACAAAACCGCCCTTACCGTCTTTCACATAGCCCTTCATCTTCATCAAAATATCGTGGTTCAAATCTAGGGCTGTTAATGCCACTTTAGGTTGAGCTTTACCATAGGAAACACGTTTTACTGCATCGTTTGCGTATTGTTGGGTACCTTCAACCTCTAAGCCAGTAATGTTAGCTGCTGTGAAACCTTCTCCTGTTCCATTAGCCTCGTACATTCCGTTTTGTGATAATCCTTTATCACCTGTAATAACTTTGCCATTATCATCAAGTGACCAAAAATAAACCGTCTTTATACCGTGTGCGCTCATATATTTTTATCTCCTTTATATTGCTTGATTTTGCGTTACATAAAACGTCTTAATTGTTTGTTGTGTGTCGGGGTCTGTTGTGTGACTCCCTGACTGTTGTATTAACCAGCCTTTGTCAATTAATTCTTGCATTAATTCAATCTCTGCTTCTTGAATATTGACTTCCGTGTTAACTCCCCAAAAGATTTGAACTTCTAGGCTTATTTGCCAGCGTCCAATTTTTGCATTTGCCCAACTTGCTGGTTGGTTACTTGCTTCTGTTATAAAAATGATGGTGTTGTCAATGTCATTCATCTGTTCTGGTGACAAGTTGCTACAAACAACATTATCTGGTGCTACCCAAGTGAGATTAAGGGCTATAATGTCGTCTCTTAGGTGGTCAACTGGTAACTTCATTTGTCCTCAATCTCCTTCTTTTTCTTTGCCATTGCCTCATAGACTTCTGGTTCTACCTCTTTAATAGTGGCGTCATACCAGTGATCACCTTTTCTGAATTTGGTGCCATCGTTCAAAAACCGTGCAATGTAGCCCTTTTTTGCAAATCCGACTGTGGTTGTACCGTTGTGTTTACCTGTTATATCTCCAGTTTGAACGTGTATATCATCAGCCAAGTGTTCATCTTTTGCTTTTGAGTAGTGCAATTGTTTAGCTTTGTCACTTATTGCCTTTTGTAATACCTCTGCGCCAGCTTTAGTAATCTCTTCTTGTTGTTTTGCGTCTGGTATCTTACTCTTTGCTTCATTTAAAAACTGTTTAACCCACTCTTCGTATTGCATTTATTTACCCTTCTTTCTTAGGGTAATATAATCGTAAGCAATAATTTTGTTACCATCATCTGGGGAAATATTAACGATTGTGTATTGCTTATTGTCATATTTGACCAGCATATCAATGCTAATTTTAGGGTTATGTCTAACAATGATAACAGGCTGGTCTAACTGTTCGGGCGTGAGTGTGATTTGTTGGCTAATTGGTCTTGTATATGGACAGCACCAAAGAGTAAACACTTTGGTGAACCGACTAATATTTGCCCCTGTATTCGGATTGTGTACCATTTTGTTCTGACCAAACTCTGCTTTTTTATTTAGTGAGTAAGGCTGAATACTATTTAGCGGCATTTGATACACCACCATACTTATGCTCAAGGGCACTAATCAAGGCATTAACTCCAGGTGCTTCACCAGCTGACAACGTACGGTCATAATACGATTGAGTTGCTAAGGCTTTAATTGCCGAGGTATACAGTGGATCATTTTGTAGTGCAGGATTATTAATGTCTTGTATTGCATGATTAACAACGGCTGTAGCTGTAGCAATAAGGTTAGTCATGGTTGTCTCTTCTTCGGTTGTGTCGTCAATATGCAACTCGTCTAGTAACTCTTTTGCGTCTACCATGTTGCACCACCTTTTCTAATCAACCGCCACCATTTGGTAATTGTTTATTTCTGAGGGCGATCAATTTCTAATACTATTTTGCGGATTTTCCTGATGGGGCTGTTAATGTGATTAACTTACCTGCATCTGGGTCAGCAACTTTGAAATCGGCACGAATATATGAAGCTAATTTTTGACCATATAAATCGTTGTCTACCCATTTAACTGATACTTCGTCCTTATAGGCTTCTAATACAAAACTCTTGAGGTCGCCAAAGAACGCTTTAGCACCACCACCAAGAACTGTGTCTGGTACTGTTACAATCGGGTAACCTAATAATGACTTACCACTTGCTGCAGCAATTGAATCCTCGAATAAATAGCGCCCGTTACCATCTTTCAACTTGTCAATGAATGCGTATGCGGATTCTGTTACAACAAAAGTCTTATTTACATAGTTAGATAAACCAATGTTTACTGCGTCCTTAATACCATCGGCATCATTTGCTGAAACTGCTGTTGCTGTCGCTAAAACTGCACCAATCTTGTCTTGTTCAGTTAAGGCACGCATGTCAGTTAAGTATTGAGCGACAATGGTGTTGATTTGTGCGTAATCACTTAACATTTCGTTGGAAATTGGAATAGCACCTGCATATGTTTGAAGCTTGTAATCGACTTCGGCAATTCCCATTTTCGCTAATTCTGGGTTTTGTGCCAATTCTGCTTTAGTTGCCAACCGTGCAGTACCTTTTGCAATTACAGGTAATTGACCAGAGGTAGCATTAACGGCAATACGGTTAACTAATGGCGTTAATACATTGGCGTCCTGTGGTGTTTGTTGTGGGTCTAATACTTGTTTTGGTACTAATACTTGTCCCTCGACATTGGTGGTAATGTTGTCCCTTGTTGAACCGTGTGACTTAACATACTCTGCAAAACCACGTAATTGGTTGTCTTTGTCATTATTAATACTTGTTGACTTAATTGTTTGCACGCTTGCTCTATCTTCTTTCTTATTATTCAAACTTCTTACTTCTTCATCGTCGTCATTATTGGCATCATCGTCTGTTGAATCGTCTGTTGAATCGTCTGGTGTGTCGTCTGGTAGGTCTGATATATCGTCTGCATCTGCACGGGCTTGGTCTTGTTTTGACTCTGCTAAAGTATCAACTACTTGTTTTAACTGTTGCATTAATGCACTAAAATCTGCCAATTGTTTAGTGTCTTTTGAATTGTCGTCATTTTCAACTTTTGAATTGTCGTCTTGTTGAGTTGTTTCTGTATCTTTTTCATCTTGTGTGTTATCGACTGTGTCTCTTTTACTGCGCTTTTTCAAATCTAATTCTCCTTTTTTGTAATTGTCTAATGATCTTTGAATTTGCACTGAGGTTTCTTGATATGCAGGAAGCGTAACAAGACTAATCTCTGGAACATCTTCAATTTGATTAACTGTGTGAATGAGTGTTCCGTCTTTATCTTGTTGCCAACTGTCTCCGTTATCTGCTATATCAAATCTAAAACTACAGCCCTTTATATTGCCATTTTTTATATCTGTAAAAACATCATTGCCTAGAGTGGTGTCTGGTAATGTGGCAACAAAAAACAGACCCTTGTCATCTATTTTTGTAGACAATGTGTGTGAGTCTGCTCTTGCTAATATTGAGTTGAAATCATGCCCGTACAGGAGCATTAATTGACTTAGGTCAACGTTATCCAATGCGTTCGGGCTAATATATTCAATAAAACCCATGTTCTCGGACGGTTGGTTAAACACGACTGCGTAACCGCTTATCTCGTGGTTGCCATTGTCTAAATCTCGAACCTGTAGGCTGACTGGCCTTGTGCGTATATCATTATTAAATTTTGAGTTCATCTACGTTAAAAACACCTCTCTTCACTAGTAAATGCAATGCTTGTTGCTGTGATAAAACTGGTGTTGTACCAGCTGTTAATTTGCTAATGTTGTTTATTAGTTGGTTACCGTCTCTGTCAATTGCTTGGTTTATGTCTAATTCCAGATTAGGAACCTGCAATTTCATTCTTAACTCTGAAACAATTGGGTCTATATACCGTGTTAACGAGTTAACATATAAGCTCTGTATTTGACTGACATTTGACTGATTGTCACTCTTATTAGGGCTGAGATAGCTGGCTGGTATTCCAAAGGCTGTAGCGATTCGTCCAGCGTCTGCGTCAATGGTGTTCAAAAACTTTGCAACATCGGCATTAATCTGCAACTGACTAAGTTGGGCTGAATTGTCTAGCACTAAAGTTGAACCAGCGTTGTCTCCAGTATATTGAGATTCAAACTCCTGTCTAACTTTATCTTTCCCTTCTTTATTCGTCTTAACGGGAAGGGTAATTATGTTTGACGGTAAGATTGCTTTTTCTAATTGTTTGAGGGTTAACCTGTCACTGTTGGCTGTAACTCTAAGGGTATTGGCTAAACTTTCAAGGGGACTAATTCCAATAAAACGATTAAGTGAACTATCTCCCTCGCCTGTACATAACAGTCTGAGGTGTATCATTTCAGTCGATTTAACCTCGATATTGGGGCGGTTATCCTCAAAGTTGATTGTGTAAGTAAGTGACTGACTATCGTCTGACAGGTTTAACTCGACTTGACTTGTGGGTATTTGTTCCAATTTGACAGGGAGATTATTTTGGTCACGACTGATAAGGAGGTAACTATTACCAGTTAATAGCATTTGTGCATATGCCGACTGCCAGAATGAATAACTGCTAATCATGTTGCTTGGGGTATTTAAAATGGAAATTGTAGGAGGAAAATTTTTGAATTGACAACTGGCAATGTCACTAGCGATTAAGGTTACTGCATTTAAGAACTCTGGGTTTTTGAGTGCTGTTGAAACACTTACTAAACTATTCGGGACAATTGTGCCTCCAGAAATGCTAAAACTGGCATAATTGCTATTGCTTGAAATTGATTGAGAGCGTGTATTTGTTGGGTTAATTGCATTGGATAAACTTGTAAAAATGCCTATGATTCCTCACCCCCTTTTGCTGAGCCAAGTAATACTGCCAAAATTATTAGGGCTAATCCAAGAACAAAAAAGCCAACTATCAAATTAAACAGGTAGCTGGCAATAATAATGAAAATTAGCCCTAAAATAAACAATATCAGTGGCACAAAATATAAAAATTGTTGCATTGCTTTTCTGCCCCTTTCAACTATTACACCTAGGGGAGTACGGATTTTAGAATATTTTTTAATATCATATATTGATTTTTAATTATTAAATGCTATAATAAAGATATGAAGAAACCAAGATTTAAAAGTTATAAACGTCCTAATGGGCACAATGAATTTTACGAATTCTATTGCCAGCTACCTAAAAAAGACCAACAAAAATTAATAACAACAATTAAAGCTATTCAAGATTTTGGCTTGGTAACTGCAGCTAAGCAAGAATGGATTAAAAAATTAGATAAAAATCTATATGAAATTAGGTCTAAGGTTAGCTCCAATATCCAAAGGTGTTTGTATTTTCATGCTGACGCTAATCAGTATATAATCACCCATGGTTTTACCAAGAAAACACAAAAAACACCTAAAAGAGAAATCGACCATGCTAATGTGATTAAATTGGAATATTACCAAGAAAAAGGAGATTTAAAATAATGAGAAAAGATGCTTTAATTGATGTTGATGATATTTTTGCGAAAGATATGGAAGATCCAGAATTTAGAGCTGGGGTTACTGCTGAATACAATAAATTAGTTGCTTCTGTTGCGGTACGCCAAGAACGTGAACAATATGGTTGGACGCAAAAAGAATTAGCTACAAAAGCTGGTATACCACAATCAACAATTGCTCGTATAGAAAGTGGGGCTAACACCAGTATGGACACTATGTCTAAAATAGGTAATGCTTTTGGAAAATCTGTAAAAATTAGTTTTTCGTAAAACAAATAAGTTAAAAAAAATAAGAACTGCTATTAGTAACAGTTCTTTTTTGTTTGATCTTAAAAACCAAAATCATTGGCATAATAATTGTCTATATCCTCTTGACTCATATTTGTAAATGGGTTCTTTTTCGTTTCATCTACAGCATTTCTGTCTGGATCAGTGAACCAAAATTGTGCTTCACTCATTGCATCTATAACTGCGTCTACACAATCAATTTTGGCTGTCCTAACCTCTTTATCAATTTTTACCCCATAATTATTCTCTGCGATTACTGCATTAGCCAAACTATACTGCAAAATCGGGTCGTCCAACATGCTAATTCTGTGAGTTTCAAATGCTTTTCTCAATGCGTTGGTTGGGGAATCTAGTGACAACGTACCCTGTCTCAATGTAATAAATGGTATTTCTGGAAGTTGTTGACTCCACCAATCTATAAGTGTATTGGCACCGTAAGCATCATAAATAAATGCCTTGACATGTAATTGATACTCCTTAATGAAGTCAATAAACCAATTACCAACTGTTTCTTCGTCAATTTCGCCCCACTGATTTTTGGCTATATCGCAAAATCCTTTGTCCTCTGCGCCCTGATAATTAATTCCATCTGTTTCTGACTTTATTTCAATTGACTTTTGCGCTCTGGCTGTTGGGACAAAACTGTGTTGGTAAAGAAAATAATGTTTTTGTCCGTCTTGGTCATATGGGAAAACAAAGGCAATGGCGGTGTCGTCTGAAAATCTAGACAAGTCAAACCCGACATAACAATCACGTCCATGCATGTCAAAATCATTACTATCAATGATTGCAGCTTGTATATCATCAAGTTGTAAGTAACGGTTAACACTGGTTGCAAGCCACATATTTAGGTTACGGTTTTGAAATTTATAAACTTCTCCTGACTTGGATCTTCTGTCCTTTTCGTCTGTTAATCCTTTGAGCAAAGTGTCATGTATGCTTGATAAATCTAACAGTGGATTTGACTTGACCCAAGTTTCTGGCTTATCAGTTTCGTCAAGGCTGTCCTGCTCCCACACAATCATTAATGAACTATCTTCTTCTCGATTGTTGTCTTTTTCCAAGACTTCTAACAATCGCTTTTCGTCCTGATACATGGGGCAATTAGAGTTGCCATAGGCTGTTGATACTGCAATTGTTTGGTGATTATTGGTTTGAACTTGTCCAGAAGTGATTTTCCCCATACTGCCGTTGTCCCAATGGGCGTCACCGTATTCGTCAATTACCGCTAGCAAAAAATGGTAGGAGTCAAATTGACCTGAATTTGCTGTTAGTCTGATTAGATTGGATAATGTTTTTTTGGATTTTACTACATCATCGTTGGTGTCTATTTTTTGCTTTTTGATCAATTGCCTAAATCCTGGGGTTTCTCCTAATAGTCGGAATGTCTGTCTGATGTATCGCCAACCTTTATTAGACTGTCTTTCAACTGGTGCTGAATAAAGATTGTCTTGGTTATAACTGTTTGGATTCTCTATCAAGAAATTGTATGCCAATAAAATGTTGCTGACATATGTTTTTCCATTAGTACGGGCTTCACTCAATAATACATAGGTGAATCTTTTCTGTTTATCTTGTTTTGCCCTCCAACCTTGGATTAGACATAGTTGAAACTGTTGGAACAGTAAAAGTGGTATAGGCTTGTTTGCGGAAACATCGGGACAAAATTTTGCAAAATTTAGTATTTCTCTGCATTTGTCTAGGTCATAATAGTAGTCAAAATCTGTGTTATCTGCTCTGACTAAATCATTTAAGTGTCTGAAACATGCCAGCTGTATCTTGTAGCAGGCTAACTGTTTTCCAGTTAAAACCTTTACTGAATATCTGGTTGCTGGGTCTCTATACTGATTAATAATTTGATTGAAATAACCCTCTTCCCATAATTTGTTGAATGTCGGTAATAACTTTGTGTCCCTTGTTGTAAAGTCAAATTCCTGTACTTTTTGAACGGTATTAGAAGTCACTACTATCACCACCAAGAATGTCTTTCACATCTGTTTCATCTTCGTCAATGTCTAGGGCGGTTAACTGGGCTCGTGCTGAGGGCGATAAACCTAGTTGACTTCCTAGACTGTTGATTTTGACGCTGGCTGAATCAATGCTTTTTAAGGCTGGATTTGGTTTGAATCCTTGTTTATCATGAGCTATTATTTCACCGCTCGAATTTTGCACTGACTTTATTATCTCAGTCTGTACCCCATTCTCATTCAAGGCATCATATGATTCTCGCAAAATTTGATAATTGATACACAATGCCTCAACCATGGCTCTATCTGGTGTCTTGACTACTTTGGTGCTATTGAGAAATGGTACAATCTTAGCCCACATACTTCTGGCATAACTTTTCAGATACGTTGGCGGTGTAGTTGGCAAATTGTCTAGCCCAATTGTTTTTTCTATCATTTTTTCAGTCTTTTTGCGTTGTTTACTCGGTGCATTTTTATCTGTTGTTAACTTTGTATTCCTCATTATTTTTCTCACTTTCTTTTGTCATAACCCCCTGTGTTTCAACCAATTAAAAAACACATGCAAAAAAGGGAACCAGTCTATTGTGAACGCTCTTCTCGGAGCTTACTGGGGCGGGGTTTAAAATTCACAAACTTTTAAATCCGTGAAACTGTTTCATGAATTTTGATTTTTAATTTTTTGAATTTTTTCATTCTCGGTTGAGCAAATGTATAATCTCAATTGCCAATAATGTCAAACCGCTTATCCATAGCCCAATATTAGTTGGTATGCCAATGAGTGTCATTAGCCAAGTTGTAACTAGGATAGCTGCAATCCAGAGTAATAGTGGTAGTAGTGTCATGATGAAAACTATTAGAATCATCATTGGAATTGAAAAAATCACGCCTAATGTCGTTAATATGTTTTTGATTACTTGCATTATTGTCTGTCCTCCCTATCTGTTATTCTCTTAACTCTTGTAATCCAATCATCTTTACCAATCTTAAGAAACTGTTCTCTAGCATTGTTTCCATATTTGTTTTCTATCTGTTTTTCCATGTGTCCTTTTAGACCATTGCACCTGTTGCAAAGTGTCCAAAGATTATTAGGGTCTAATTGTCTGTCTATATCTCCACAATATTTTCTTGGCAAAATGTGGTCGACCGTCAACCTATTGACTTGATAATTGTTACCACATATTTGACAGGTATACATATCTCTTTGCAATACGTAATCTCGAACCCTTTGCCATTGCTGACTGTGATAGAACTGATTAGCTTCTTTATCTCTTTTGTTATTGTTGTATTGCTTCTGACTTGTTAACCGTCTTGCCCTATTACTTGGTCGATTATCGTTTTTATCTTTTATGTCTTTGTATTGTTGACTAATTACCTTCCAATGTTTTGGGCAAAAGTGATTATCGTTATTAATCTTGGCATTACATTTCGGATAACTACAATGATGGTATAGATTTGTTGGCTTACTGGTAGTTGTTAAATTGTGTATCATCTTGAGTACCTCTTCATTAGTTACACAATTAACTGGACGAAAAAAGACAGTCTTTAAACTGTCCTGAAATCTTTATTCTCCGTATTCTGCCAATAATTGTTTTGCCAATTTGATGGCTTTTTCTTTTGTTTGACTTGTCTGTTTTTTGTTTGTTGATTGTTCGAATTTGTAATTCTTTATTTTGTTCGCTGCCTTGGTCAGACTGTCTTGGTAATCATAACTGTGATTAGTGACTGTTTGTTGATAATGATTACTCGATTGATTAGTTGATCCTTGGTTAATAACTTCGCTTGCTAATACATTCCAATAGTTGGAATAACTACCGTCTTCATGTTTCTGACTGGCTGTCGTTATCTTGCCTGTGACTGTTATCAGATCACCTTTACTAACTTGTTGGTTCCCTGCTACGGGAATAAAGGAATAAACTGTTTTACCCTTGCTATTTGTTTCCGTTGTTTTTACCGTGTATTTGTAAATTTTGTTTCCTACAATTTTTGGTTGACTTGCTACGACACCGCTAATTTTGACTTGATTAATACTGTTACTCATTATTATTTGTCTCCTTGCTTAAATTGACTTTCTAATTTGTTAATTTCTTTGCGAATGTATTGAGTAAATACCTTTTGATCCGTACTGTGTTCATAATCATGGATCAGTGTGTATTGGTATTGAACCGCTGGTATCTCTGCAATTTCGTTTTGCCAGAATGTCATGTCACTGTATATCAATTGTTGAACTACACTGTTATCACCTTGATTAATTAGTTTTTGCATTGTTTTCAATTTTTTCAGTCTATTCGCTAACCTTTGTTGTTTTTCTGTGTTTGGTATTAATTTTCTGATTTCTTTCCTGTGCTTTGCGCAATAGCGCTCTATATCACCAATCTTTCTGTAGTATTGTCTTTTGCTGAGATTGTATTTTTCTCTTGTCTCTAGTTCGCCCACTTTTAGAGTTGAAATTATTATTTGTGCTGTCTTTTTGTTCGGGAATATTTTGGGCACTAGTCTGATTGCTTGTTGTACATCGTACTGATTTGACTGTGTTACTGGCTTGCTTATGTTGTCAATGTCAACTTCTGCCTCGTTTTTCAATCGTTTGAGGTATTGATTGATTAATCCTTTACGGCTATATGTAATCCTCGTTCTTAGCCAATAGTTATCTGTGTTGACCATATGCTTGACCTCCATGGGGTCTAATTCCCGCAAACGCTTGAAGTACAGCTCGTTAATCAATGCTGACCTCGCTTCCTTACTAGTTCTGTTGGTTGCGGTTGCTACCTTGCTTGCCTCACATTGGAAAAATTGCATGGCTTGGATTTCTGTCAATGTTTTGTCCCAATTATTAGTTTGCATGGCGAATCACCACTTTCATGCCTACCCAGCCAATTACCATGATTACTGCGCCAATGATTCCCGTAACTGTGTTACCTGTGATTATGCTGGCGATTGCTACTCCCATGCCAGAGCCCGTTAGAATAGGTAGAAATGTATCTTTCACAATTTGTTTTAAGTTTTTCATTTTTTTGCTTCCTTTTTGTGCTTGTTTGATTTATAATTTGTATAATGGATAGTAGACACTTTTTCAATTAACAAAAATAAAAAAGAAATCCAGTTGTACTATTGGTTATTATTCCTGTGGCAATTCCTTTTATTGTGCTGGCGGACACTCCTGTTGCTATTTGTGCTTGTTGTATTGACGGATATTGTGTCTTAACACCATTTTTTATTGCCCTAACTTTTTTACCTTGATATTTGTTGTCTGGTGTTACCCTCTTTTTTCTATTTTGGCTAATTGTGAGCCATTGAAGATTACATGCTCTGTTATCTAGCCTATTGCCATTTATGTGATCGACTTCCAATTTTTCCGTTGTTGCTGGTTGGGTTAACCATGCTTGTGCTACCAATTGTTGGACTGTTCTGGTAATGGTTTTACCATTTTTGCCCTGTAGAGTGACGATCTTATAGCCACTGTTGTTAGTGTGTTGCTTAACCAGGTGTTTTTCAACGTGTCTTGTTTGTTGTTTGCCAAGTCGTGTGTAGGTTGTATCGTGCGTTATCTCTCTGATTTGGCCATCTTGACTAATCTCATAATAAGGCTGAATTTTTGGATCGTCTATTTTGTGCCAATCCTCATCTTGTTTAATAGCCTCTATATCTGCCTTAAGGGTTAGCGTGACGATTGGTAGTTCAATAATTTGTGTATTATTTGTCATTTTGTTTCCTCCTGTTGAAAATCTATTATTTTCCCGTATATATACAATTTAGCACTTCCATTTTTAGACTATTTTCCAATTTTCTAAGCATTTTTTCTTGCATAGTATTCACTTGCGTTAACGATAACTTTGTCCGACAGCGTGCGCTTCTGAGAATTAAAATGTAAGTCACTTGCCAACCGACTATTAATCTCGATTAGATTAAATCTTTTCCAGATGAGCAAGTCTTTGAGGTGCTGTGTAGCGGTCATGGTCTTGATATGCGGGTTTGCGTCATTCAACATTTTTATTGCAACTTTTTTCGTGATTACGTCACTTGGATCCTCTTCCAATTGTTTCTTGAAACTGTTGATTACGTCAATTTCTTCTTGGTTAATGTTAATTCCTCTTCTCGTTAGAAATTGATTTGCATACTTAGCCCCCATGAACTTAACAACAAGATTTGACCTGACGCTGGCTGTGGTATCTAGGCTAATAAGGTCTAGTAATGCTGCCCAATCTACAGAATCAATCGACACCATCTGGTACACGCTAGGTGCTACAGTATATCCATATGCGTCTTTTTCTTCTTTCGTTGATCCTTCTTTGATTTTCAAAACTGTGGCGCCTGCTTTAGTGTACTTTTCGGGTATTCTTTTGAGCCAACCTGCAAGCAAGAACACACCCATACAGTGATTAATCTTCTCTATTGACATGGTTGGGACAATTAACTTTTTTAGTTCTTTCAATGAAAAGTTGGTCAATGTAATTGTTTGGTCAATTTTTTTATTGGCTTCATCTGTTAATAAATTTCTAGTAAATAATTTGGAATAAGTGATCATACATATGGCTCTAGCAACTGAAAGTAAGTTGTCACTGGATTTACGCAAGTCTGAACTTGGTGTTCCAGCCCAAAATATCGACTTAAGTGCTTTTCCCCGCATATGAGTTGTTTTGCGTTCCAGCTGCCATAAGTTGTCCTTGGCTATTTCTCTGGTTGCAATGTCTGAGTTGGTTATGTCAAGCCCACAAAAATCTTGAAGAAATGGTAGTAAATCACCAGCTGGCAAGACCTCGGCTAAAACCTGCAAAGTTAATAATTCAGTTTTGTTATTCGACAGTACCCATACACGGTGGTCGCCTGGTGTTAATTTGACTTTTCCTTTTGTCTTCTTTCCTATTAATTGACGTAACGGTAGCATATCAGTTGCCTTGATTAATGAGGTGCGGGCTTTACGCCTAAATAGAAATTGTCTATTTTCGTCCATATCGATTATCTGTTTTATTTTCTTGTGATTTTCTGGATTTTTCCAATCGTGCAACATGTCATAATTCTGGATCACTTTAGTGTAATCTGTCATTTTGTTTTTCCTCCGAATTGAAAACTGTCTATTATTTTCCCCTTATATATATGAATCTAGCGTAAGCATTTTATAGAACGCTTTCATTTACCCACTTTTTTGAAAATCTTTGCCAAATCTTAATATCTTTACCAAATCTTAATAATTAGCAATATTTTTGCTGTCTTACACCATAAATTATACCACCCTCTATATGGGGTAGAGTTAGCAGCTCTGTAAGCATCAAGGGGTGTTCTAAGTAGTATTGGTGAGAATATTTTCCCAAAGTCACCCACCAAAAACTTTTGATCAAAATACTACCCAAAATTGAAAAAAATCACCTCAAAACCCTTGCAACAGTAAGGATTATGGAATATTCTACCGCCCCTAGTGGCAGAATTAAGGCTTTTCCCTAGAGCCCCAAGGGGTTTAGTCTATTTTTTGCATAGCATGATACTAGAATAATATGCACTAATAATTCATGATGAATCACAAAAATGATTAGGGTGACTTAGAGTGGCAAAGCCTTCTAAAAGGCTTCGACAATCTGTCACCAAGAAAAACAAAAGACAAACAGGTTTACAAGGGTATGTCTAAGGCATTAGAGCCTTAGTCAATCCTTGTTCAAACCTAAAAACTATTTTGAAAAGACTGAAGAAAGACAAGAAAGAAAACAAAGAAATATTTCTCTTTCTTCAAAAGAGAACGTCCTCAAGTCGACTAGACTTGTTGCAGGAGGAGAGCTTTAGCTCGGGGGAGCCAACGCTCCCCCAAAGAGATTGAAAGAAAAAACAAAAAGAAATCATTTGAAAATTGAGGAACATACTTGAAGGAAACTGTTTAGTGATTCTTTTCAATTTGTAGAAAATATTGAAGAAAGAAATTAGGAAAGTTTCTTCAAAAAAATTCTGAAGAAAATAGAGAGAAAGATTGAAGAAAATCTTTTTACATATTTCTTCAAAATTTTCCCAAATAATCTCAAAAAACCTGAAGAAAACAGAGAAATAATGATTCTTTCTTCAACTTTTTTATGTTTTTTTTCCTAATTTCTCAAATGTTTTTAAACTTGTTTCAAGGGCTCCTCGCCCTTACCTCGTAAGGCACATGCTTGCCTTAACTAGCTCCCAGCACCTCGTGGAAGGTGCTGTGTAGTTAGTTATTTGTTTGTCTTTTTCTTTTGAAATGATTATCATTTTCTTCAATATTATCTTTCAATGTTTATCTTCATGTTTGGGTATTTCTTCAAACTTTCGTTTGAAAAATACTAAACATTTTTGTTCAACATTAATTGTTTGAATATTTGATTGAATGATTATTTCTCAAATGATTGTTAATGAAATAGAAAATAAAAATATAACTCCCATATCATGCTAACCCCCAATTTGTGAATTATTTCACTAACTAATAAAAGACGGTCTTTTCTTCAATTATTGATTCAATTTCTAAACCACTCACTAAATCTGTGTCAATCTGTTTACATTTGCCAATATCAAGCCCTTGTTTTGGTTTTTGAATAAATGTGCATAAGTTATCCATTTTTCGTTTAAAGCCTCTCAGAAATGATTATATGGACAATTAGAGGGTGTTTTAGGCAATATGGTTCTTCAGTCAGTTTCACAAAATCAAATAAACAACGGTCTTGCCTACTGGTCTTTCAAAGGGTATAGAAATGATTTTTTCTAAATCAGTAAGATAGACATAGTAATAGTTAAAACGTCTCTATGAGCCTTATATGGGCAAATAGAGGGTGTTAACTCGGCTTATAGTACTGCTAAGAATGCAAATGCTACTCTTGAAGAAGTTAATACTGCTAAAGATACCGTAGAAAAAGCTTATAATAAGCTGGACGGTAAGCCTTATGCATTACCATGTTCCAGTGTTGATTTTGGTTTTGGTAACTATAAGTTAACTGATACCGATAAAACTGCGATCCTTGCCGTGGTAAACAAAGCTGAAGGTTCCACTGACGCACACTTTACAGATGCAACTAATCAGTATGTAAGTTATACAACTGATAATATCTATCCTAAATCTACGGGGACTATCATTTATGTATGTTTTGCTAAACAGTAAATGCAATAATCAAAAGCTCAACTTCGATTGGGCTTTTTTTATGCCTGCAATTGTCCGCTAAAAACTTTAGATTCTAGATTTGCAAAGAATTGTTGAATAGCGTTTGTATCAACGTTTACGGTTTTAGCTTTTTTCTTTGACCAGTCTGTTCCCTTTTCTACAATTTTTTTGCCATATTTGCCATAGTAATTATTAGCCTGTTTTTGTCTGTTCTGCTTAAACTGTTGGAAGTAACGTTTATTGGATTTAGTTGGTGTAGATGGTTGTTGTTTAGTTCCCTTATCAACAGATTGAGAATTGTTTGTAGATTGACTAGTTTCAGATTGTGATTTACTAATTTGGGTTTTGTTAATATTAGAAGTAATCTCTTGGTAATCTCTTGGTATAGGTTGGTTCATTTTGACACTTTCAGTTTGGGTCAGATTAGACTTATCCATTGGTTCATTTTGAACTATTGGTTTGTCTGTAGGTTTTGTTGGTTCTGCTTCCTCTGTATATGTAACAACTATTTTTGCAGTCTTAGGTGTCATTAGCTTATCTAGTTTGTCATAGTCAACACGATACCACTTAGTACGGTCATACTTGATTTTGTTAAAATTGGCAGTAATCAATAACCCTTGCTTTTCAAGGTCTAAAAATGCACGTTTTAGAGTGCTTAAGGCTACCCAGCTAAATTGTTTGTGCCAGTCATTGAGGCTGTTATAAACCCACTTAAAGCCATCGTAAGAATTATTTGTGCGCTCCGTCCAATAGTCCACCTGAGCGAGTATTTGTGCTTGCAGCATGCCTAACTTCTCTACTACTTTTTCATCTGCTACAATTTTTCTTCCATAATTAATCATTGTCTTGTATCTCCTATAAAATCATTGAACAAAAAAGAACTAAGTAATACCGTGCCTAGTCTACTTAGTCCTTTTCCTTGATTTTTATAGAATTTATTTCTTGATAAAAGCTACAAAAAAGTATAAAATAATATACATAAGTTAAAGAGAACTTAAGTAAGTATTTAAAGTGAACTAGTAGATATTAGGCTTAAGTTATCAAAGGTTGATTAAAGCTTTTTTGGCGATTAGCTTTAATGCAACTAAGTAACGATCCAGGTTACTCAATATGATTACATGCAAGGCTGTAAAAGGTCTTGCTTTTTTCATTTCTTCTTTTTCTGTTCAGTTTTCAATTCGGTTTATGGTCAAATCTGTAATTAACGGATTTAACTTGATTAACCTTTCAAATTGTCCCAATAATAGCACTTTCAAGCAATTTTGTCAAGTTATAATTTTTCGTGATAAAAGATTTATCTTTTATGATTAATGATTTAAAATAAATAATAAAACATTTATTTTTTATTATTTTTATTGTATAATTGATTTAAAACAAATAACGAAAGGATTTATTATGGCGACACTACTATTTTACAATTTTAAGGGTGGAGTCGGTAAAACTTCTCTGTCTTCTATACTAGCGTATCAACTTGCCAATTCGGGCAAAAAGGTTTTAGCCGTTGATTTAGATGCGCAGGCAAATTTAACTGATATTTTGACAAAGACTTACAAGGAAACAACTTCAGAGATTAGTTTGTTTGATTCTCTTAACAAAGGTGATTTAGAATCTGCAATCTGTAAATTAACTGACAATCTTGATATTCTTCCAGCTGATTGGAGTATGAGCTTATGGAATCAGACGGTTGAACACTTGGACAAAAGGAAAAGAAATTTTATTCTTGCTACACTTTTGCAACCATTAAAAAGGCAATACGATTTTATAATTCTTGATGTGCCACCAACATTATCAACTTTGGTTAATAATGCAGTTTTGGCATCTGACGCAATTTCTATTGTTCTTCAGACACAACAATCGGCTTTCACTGGTGCACTAAAGACAGCTAGTTATTTGCAACAATTGCGAGAAGATTATAATGCAGATTTCAAAATGCTAGGCATAATTCTTTATTTGGTAACAAAAACAGGTACAGTTGACAATAATATCGCTAAACTTGCAAAAAAAGAGTTTGGTACAGGTGTTTATGCCAATGAAATTTCAACGAGAGAAAGAGTAAAACGCTGGAGTAACACTGGTATAACTAGTAATGCTAAAGATAGGCATGATGTAGCAACACACGAAATGTATCAATTAGTTCTAAACGAAACATTATATAGAATGAAACAATTAGGAGTTGAAAAATAATGACAGAAGATTTTTTAAATAATTTTGCAGATAAATCCAAAAAAATACTAGGTGAGGAGATGGCTAAAAGTCCATACAAAGTTAGCAAAGAGCCAACCAAGACAGCACAAATAAGAATGGACACGTATAAAAAGGTAAAAAGAATAGCATTTGAATCTGATAGAAAAGTAGTAGACGTTTTAGAAGATTTGCTAGAAATTGGCTTGCATGACGAAAAGTTTAATAAATATAATGATTAAAAATAAAAGATTTAAGATTTATTATTTATCTTAAATCAATAATCACTTTTATAGAAGAAAGAATAAGGTTTATAAAATTGATAAATAGCAAGGGTATGTACAAGAAATATATGCCTGAGAAAATGTTTACTGCTTCTGATTTGAAAAATGTACAGGGTGCTAAACGAGCAACAATTATTTTTGATGATAATGACGAAGTAAGTGAGGAAGAGTTAGGCTTTGGCGCTGAACCAATTGAAAAGCAAGAGGTAACATATAGCAAAACAGTTAGAACAACAAATCATGTGGCTAACCAGTTGAACTCGTTAACTAAGATTGGACTAGGTAAAACAGTTAGTGAAGTTATCCAAAGTTTAATCGACTCAAAATTGGATTCGTTACCCGATTCTACTAGAGAAAAATATGATATGTTACTAGACATAGCTGAAAAGAAGGACTTCCTCACTCACAAGTAATAAATAATATATAATTCGAAACAAGTTATAAATCACAAAAGATTAAATATTAAAAATAAGTCGCTCAGGTGCTTCCTGAACGGCTTTTGTTTTTTAATGTAAAAATAGCTCGACTGATTAAAAATAATATTGGTTGCTGACCATTATGACACATCAAAAAATTTAAAACGTTAAACTTTAAAATTTATTTTTTCCTCTATTGACTTTTATACGTAAATTACGTATAATAAATATATAAAGTTGAGAAGGGAGGAATAACAGATATGCCAATGAAACCACAACAAATGGTGAAATTGTTGATGAAAAACGGTTTTGTGAAAAAACGCCAGAATGGAACCTCACATTTAATAATGTATAACGCAAAGAAAAATATCTCAGTTCCAGTTCCCATTCATGGTGGTAAAGAATTAAACAAATTCACACAAGACGCAATTCTAAAAGAAGCAGGCTTAAAATAAGCCTTCTTTGCTATATCTGTTATCCTTTAATAAATAGAGGTGTAAAATTATGCAAGAAAAAGATCTATTAACATATCCAGTAGTTATTTGGGCAGCTGAAAAAGGCTATAATGTTTTTGTTCCCGATTTAGGAGAAAATGGTCTAGCTACACAAGGTACCAGCTTAGATAATGCTATTTATATGGCAAGTGATTTAATCGGCTGTATGTTGGCTGATACCACCAACTACCCAAAAGCAACACCGCTTGATGAAGTTGTCATTCCTGCTGAGGCTAGAAATGCAATTACAACAATTGTATCCATCAATATTAAGGAATATAGAAAACGAACATCAAAAACAGTCAGAAAAACAGTGTCCTTGCCAGAATATTTAGTTGATCTAGGTAAAAAAGAGAAAATCAACTTTTCTAAAATTTTAACTGAGGCACTAGAAAACAGATTACTGAATGAATAAACCTGTAATCAATATTAGCTAGACCACTGCTAATTTTACATAATCAACATTATGCGAAGTAAGCTGTATTTAAGGGCTTATCAGCTCTAAAAATAAAAGATTGTGAAATGCCTATGTTTCACGCATAAGAATCCTATCAACTTAGGGTTCTTTTTTTCGCCCAAAATACAATTTCACAATTAGACCAATTAATTTTCACGGTAGCATTTTGCCACTTATGTTATACTATGGCACATTATGAGGAATTTTTTATTCATTTTTCGCTACTTTTTGACACAACAAAATTGCATACCAATTTTAAACATGCTACAATACTGTTGTAAAAGAAAAAGAAGCCCTACTATTACCAGTAGTAAGACTTCTTAACATGAGTTTCCGCATCAAGCGGTGGCTTAACGATGATTAATTAAAAACAATCGTCAGTCGATCAAAACTAGGGCGGTTATTTTTTTGCCTTAAATTTCTTCAAGGTAGCCTTTAGTTCAATAAAAGCATTAACATTTTATCTTGAAAAGAATATAAAAAAACTCTATAATACTTTTAAAGATGAGAAAAGGAATTATAGAGTTTTTTTAGCTAGTCACTGATTATGTTTCAGTTGTCTAGCTTTTTTCTATTGTACTTTTAACAATTTGTATTATTTTTTCTAAGTAGTCTTCGGGAACTGAGCAAGAATATTTATATCCTCTTGATAATACATCAAGTGAATTTTGATATGCTAATTTAAGTTTACCATAAACTGGCAAATCTTTTGGTAAATCAATGTTTAAAGGGAAAGCCTTACTACTACTAGTTATTGGTATTACCTTAACCGTTCCTCCACACATTAGATTAAATTTATTATTAGATATGACCAAAGCTGGTCGTGTTCCCCCCTGTTCATGGCCTCTTACTGGATTAAAATTTACCCATATTATATCTCCCTGATCCGGGATTTTGCCTGTTTTCATTAGCACCTCTTATTTTTAAAAAATCTACTTTTTCATTTTTATCTACCAAATCCTTCCTACAATGAAATAACTCAATGAACTTGATATGAGCATTGCTATCACTTCCTTTCATAGACAAATTTAAAATATTTCTTTTCCAATGGATTCTCCCCAGTCTTCTTCTTTTAATTGATCTGGATGTTCTTTTTCCCAGTTTGACCAATACTTTTTGTAATCAAATCCTTCAAATAATTTATCTAATGTTAGTCTATCTTCCTTTAATACAATTTCTTTATCTTCATTAACTTCAACATTGAACTTTGCCTTGTTATCTTCAATACCAGCTTTCTGTAAAATATTTTTTGGCAATATTATTCCTTGAGAATTGCCCCATTTTTTTAAACCAATTTCCATTTTTAAATTCTCCTTAGTCATTAAGTTTAAACTTAGTATAACTATATTTATAATAATTGTCAATATTAGCATAGCAAAAGTTGCACTTTTCAAACGTAATTTTACGCATAAAAAATAAGCCACCCTTGGATTTACCTAGAGTGGCTTATTCGATTTTATTTAGTTAGCGCAATGTTTGCTCCGCTAAAGCCTTTGGTCAAATCTTTAGCAAACTTGGCTTTTGATATGCCAATCTTTGGGAGATAATGCCAAGGATCGATGTGGTTGGTATTGCTGTACCCGTGTTGCACAAGCCATGAGTGGGTTTTGATTCCACGATATGACCCAGTGTCTAGCGTTAGTGGTATACCATACTTCTTAGCTGACCATCTGAGCCAATTGACATAGTGTTTATAGGCTTTCATGGCTCTCCTGTGGTTGGTAAACTCACAAAGTTCAATTTGTACTGGTGCCAAACTATTAGCAGGCATACCTGCGCCCCACGCTACATAGCCAAGTTCTCCCACTTGATAAATTGAGTGATCGTCAATCACAAAGTGAACATATGTTTGCGTCGTGTTAATGCCGTTTTTCATGTTGCGTGCAATTGCTTGAGCCGTGCCATTTGGTGTAGCTGTTGAGTGTGCCACGATAAATCTTGGTGTGGCTAACTGGCTACTACCCTCATTACTTGCTAGATTGTACTTGTTGTTTATCTTCAACTTTAGCATCTTCTTTCTTCATTTTGGCGACTTCTTGCTCTGCAAAAGCACGAATTACTGCTTCAAGACTAGGGTCAACTTTAATACCGTGGCTAACCAGTGCATCTTCCACGCTTGCAATCACGTTGTCCATCTTAGTTTTGCCGTCTAGGTCAGTTGTTTCTGCTTGGCGGACAAACGCCGCTGCTAAATTCTCCACAAATAACAAAATCTTGTTCTTGGTTGCGTGTTTACTTGCGTATAAACCAGTAATAATTGCCAATAAAAATAACACGGCATATACCGTGTCAAAGATTAATTTTGTCATGTTTATAATTTCTCCTTTTGCTTAATGGGTAGTTTGGAAACCTGTTCATAGAGCTTAGTTCCACTACCATTACCACCCAGTGTGTGATAGGTGGTATATATCTGCGTCAATCGATTGTATTGTTGTTCTGTCTGGTAGCCCTGTTCTTCAATCTGGTGGGCTAGTTCGTCCAGTTCAACGTGTAGGTCTTCTGTTTCTCCTTTTTTGAGTTGATCGACCGTACCTTGAATTTCATGGATAGCATCGATAATAGCAGGCAGTTGGTCTTCCAATTTCTTTCGTTGCTTATGGTTTGAGTAGTAATTATTTATAAGCTGTGCTACCCAGCCAAAAAATCCCACTGAAGCCAAAAAGTCGAACACGTACTCCCAGTCTAGATTGATAAAGTGTGTCACTTTCGCCCCTTTCTAGGCTACATAATCTTTGCCAGTGATCGACTTATAATCGTCTGCTGTAATAGCATTACAACTAACAAAGTAAGCCACATTATTATTGGTATAGCAGCCAAAGTTGTAATAAAACTCGACCAGATTAAACATCATCTCATGTGTGTCCATTATTTGTTACCTCCATTAGTAGTTGGTGCTTGCGGTGTTGTTGGCGCAGCTGGCTTACCTGCAATTTTCGGGGCTAACATTTGCAGTAATTTGGCTTGGTTTTGGGCGATCTCATTTAAGTTATTCACATTACTACTGTTCGCATTTTGGATCTGACTAACTGTTTGCTTCAAGTCATTAAGCTGTGCCGCTTGGCTTACCTCTGTGTTTTCTACCCATTTCTGCCCTTCCCATACAAAAATAGGTGCCTTGATACTTGCATCTGGCGCCACTTCTGTAAATGGGTATTCTACTTTTACCTCTTGCGGTGCAAACCATACTTCAAATGGTCGATCAGCCGTTGACCAATAAACTTGCTTAAACATATTATTGTTATTTTCTTCTGACATATTGATTTTCCTCCTATTTATCAAATAGCTTTAAAATTTCCACAGGTTCCTGTATCAGACAGTATAATTCTTGTATAAAGAGTAATGCTCATATTATTGACATCAACTATCAACAAAAATTGAGCCTTGCTAGGTATACTGAAGCCACAATCTTCAACTATCAAATACTCAAACTTGTAAGGCGGGAAAATCACGCTATCGAAAGCGTGCGAATTAGAACTAGTTAGTGGAACATTATTTAGAAGATAGATACCATTATTAAGAATGATATCTACATTTATAGTAGTATTTGCGTATGTAAAATCAGGATTTGATAAACTATTTGCTCTTTTGGCTATTTTTTTGTCAACGCTGGTGATAGTGGCGTAGGTACCACCTAGGTTCATATTTCCATTAGAATCTGGATGATAACCATCTATTGTCTTAATTCCGCTGGCATCGTCTGGGCTTGGCAGCCATGTCATATCTGGTGGTGTGTTGTTATCCTGCCATTGACTAGCCTTTAAGCAATTATATTTCCCAGTGTAGCTACTATTACTACTTAGCAAAATGGTCACCCATAAGCAATCGCTAGGTGTGGTAAAAGTTACACTTACCCGACCTTTAGAGCCTGCTGTTACTATGGCGCTCTCTACAACAGTTCCTCCGTTATTAACTTGTAAAGTAGCACCTGCTGTACCTGAAGTAAAGCTAGAGTAATCAATATCAACGGCAACAGTATATTTGGCATTGCCATCAGTTGTTAGATGGACAATATCAGTTGCTACATTGGATGGTATATCTTGACCTTTATTACTGGTGCCTTTCAGTAAATTTTGTGCAAACACTGGCACAGTCGTATTACCAGTTGAATCTGGTGATTGACCATTCACTTTTTTAATTCCACTAGCGTCCACGTCCACATTACCGTTTGAATCTGGTGATTTTCCGTTAACCGTTTTAACAAACTTAGTGAAATCAATGTTCTTTATCTGGTTATTTAATGTGGTAATTTTGGAATCAATTTGTGATAGTTTTGTGTTTAAGCCAGGGATAGTCGTGTTATTAATGGTTGCAATGGTTGCATTAATATCAGAGATTTTGCTTTCCAAGTCTTGTTTTAGCCCGTCTTCAAAAGCTTGAAAATCCTGTTTGAACTGGTTTTTGAAATCAGTCTCAAATTTTTGCAAGTTATTTTTCATAGTGTTCAATTGGTCGTTGTAACCAGCAATCGCGTCATTTATTTTTTTGGTCTGTGTGTCTGTTAAATTGTCCAAGTCATTCTGCGTTTTTTGCATAAGCGCTTGAACATGCGTCAACATCTGCTCGGCTTTTGACCAATAATTGTCATTTTCGACTGGTAGTTCAGCTTGTTTCAACACTTCGATAAAAAAGTTGGTAGTTGTGTCAATCAGTTGGTGTGCATCATCTTCAATCTCAAACCAAGCGGAACCTGACTCTTGATAGACTGTAGTGTGCAATTTGTAACTGATCTGACCAGATTTGGCATTAATAATGTTGATATTATCATCGTCCACCATTTTGCCACCATTTTTATTCTCACCGAATGACACCTTGCAATTTGTCAAATCATAGGCTGATCCTGAGGAATTAACTAGATTTGCTCTCAAAACCAAACCAGATTCAGACTGTCTAATGGTAATTCTGTCAACATCTACGGAGGTGGTGTTCTTATCAGTCTGTAGTGTTAGTAAAGGTATACTCACTTTTTATCACCTTCTTTTCTGTCATTTTTTGCGACTAGTTTTTTAAGTTGGTCATTTTCTTTTTGTAATTTTTTATTTTCGAC
The DNA here is from genome assembly GCA_963556215.1 of Bombus vestalis. Classification (NCBI taxonomy): domain Eukaryota; kingdom Metazoa; phylum Arthropoda; class Insecta; order Hymenoptera; family Apidae; genus Bombus; species Bombus vestalis. Next base: position 25,859 of record CAUVYS010000175.1, read on the forward strand.
CTGCACTTGTGCAAGCTGAATTGTCTGTTGCCCAATTGTCATTGCAATTGTGCTATTAATTATTTGTTGTTCATCATTCATGTTTTATCACTTCCTATATTTGGCTGGAACCATATCACGGACAATTGCTCTGACTTCAGAATCAGTTGTGTAATACTGCCCTGCATATGACCGAATATTATCAGCTGTAACAATTGGACTGTCACCTATACGTCCATATGTAGCACCGATACTAGTCACGTTCGATCCGTTACTGATAGCGATTTTCCCTGAACTGACCATCGACTCGTAATTTTCTGATTTTACCCAGATAGCATGACCGCCATTGTCAGGAGTCAAATTATTAGATGGTGCGTCCGTACCGATATAAACCGTCATTGTGCCATTATCAGTTCTTGAAATTAGCGCACCTTCGAGCAAAAATGACTTAACTTTAAGAGTATCAATTTCATCTGCCGTCAGATGACTAGCTATGATATTGCCTCGACTATCAATTGCAGCGTTAGCATAGCCATAGGAGTCTACAAATTCTAAGCCATAGCTATTGAACCGCATATACGTCCCGTCCGAATTCATGGCACGGATTTCTGTCGGATTTTTATACGTTTGCTTGTTCGTGGCAGTATCGACAAATTGCAGCACTGCACTACCACCTGACTCTATCCAGTTCTGAACGTCATCAAATTGGTGGCTGATATCGACTAAATCTTTGTCAAATTCATCTGTCCGTCCTTTGAGCCCATTGAAATCGTCAGTCACGATTCCGATTTCTTTCGCAATTTTATTTTCGGCAGCTAACCTGTCGCTTCCTTCTTGTTTTAGCGCATGATGAATCTGCGCCACCAAGTCTGCATTAGCATCAATTTTGTGACTAGCTCGACCAAACTTCGCATTGGCATTGTCATTAGCGGTTTTGAGTAGCACGTGGTCGTAACTGACTGGGAGCGAGCCAATAGTTTTCGAAATATATTGGTGAGCCAAGGTGTCGAATGTAGTGCTGGTAACTTGAGCTGTGAGTTGTATGCCTAATTCATCATACTCAACCCCAACAGTGTCATACAGGTGTGCTTGGCTTATTTTACCAATTTCACCTTCTGTTAATGTTGTCGATGGGTCTGGTTGACCAATACGGTTCTGTTTCATGTATGATTGCGCAAGCGTGGTTAGTTGGTCAATGTCGGCTTGTGTTGGCTGTCCAGTCTGATTGGTATTATCGGGGTTCCAATATTGTGTTAGGTCAACAGTTGCAATCTTCTGGTGTTCTTTACCAAGCCAATTATCGGCATAAATGAATGTGTTCGGTAGAGTGACCAGAATTTCTTGTTGGGGCTGTTCCGTGTCGTCTGTGTCGTCTCCTCCACCATTATCTGCGCCCCAATCTGGTGGGACATCATCATCTGCTGAGTAATCAATGCTGCTACTGAGTACCCAGCCAGTTGTTCCATTGTATGAGACCTGACTCCATGACTCACCGTTAACTTCTGCTGTACCCAAGACTCTGAGCTGTGTGCCAACTGGAATAGTTGCGGTAATTGCTTGTCCTGCGGGTCTGTCATGTAATTCAATACTGCCTTGAGTTTGGATTTCATGGTCGACGTAATCTTTTGGTGTCTGCGGTTTTTTAGATTTCTTTTTTGACCAGTCACAACTACTAGCCTTAACCCACCTGTTCGTTGCCAGCTTGTAATACTGCACTCCTCCCGCGGTAGCTTGTCCCAGTAAATTGAAGTAGCCTCCGCCGATAGTTAGTGGTTCGGGTTTGCCATGAATGGGAACAAACGGAGAAGTCATTAGAACCCCTGGCTTGCTATAGAGTGGGCTGTTATCCTTAATCCACACACGTCCAGTCGCTGGTTGGTACGCTATATCGGCACTGGTGTCAAAACGTAAATGCGGACCATAAACCCAGCTGTTAGCACCGACCATATACCACTTGTTACCATTCTCATCAATAGCTATCTGACTGTAGTGGATTCGTTGTCCAATCTTGTATTTGTCTCCCGTTCTGTAGTGCCCACTGCCTAAAAATGGTGAGTTATAACAATGTACAACGTCAATGGCAACTGTGGCTGTACCACTTGCAGGGTAGCTAATACCCTTGCTATCTTTGCCTGCGGTGGTGTGCCCTTGACCATTACCTGCGTTGATTACATAGTCACCCGACTTATCAAACGTGATAAATGTGGCGTCTACCCAGCTATTATCTGATAGCATGTACCAATCATCGTTGTTCATTGGGGCTGGATCTGAAGAACCGTCTAGTTTTCTGACAATTTGCAATTTCTGTCCATTAGCAACTGAACCAACAACATTGTGTCCAGGATAAGGACTGTCATAGGTAGTCAAATTGCCCGAACCAAGATATTGCACGGTTCCTTGCCCTGTGTAGTCCTCCCCTGCTTGTGTCATATCAGTTGGCAATGGCTTTTTAGGTGTAGGTGTGTACTTGGCGTAAGGAAATATACCCGTATACATTTGAGAAATGTTCTCCTCATAGGATATAGACCCTAAGTCCCGACCATGCTTGATAACTTGGTTTGTGTTTTTGCCTGGATTTTTAAGAAATTTGAAATGATAGTTGTCAAAAAGCCAATTACCCTTATATAACGTCTGCATTGATTGGGTTGGTTCGTCCCCTATTTGGTCTGCACCCATTAAAATCGCTGAAGTATCGCTATTTTGGTCAACCGTGTAGTTGATATTTGCTAAATCAGTTATATCAGTAGTGAACTCCACACCATTTATGGCTTCAAGTCCTGGCATGGCATTTTGTAATTCTTTAAAGCACTGACTCGCTGACAAATTAGGCAAACTAATATCCTTTGTGATTACACGATTAGTAAAATCACTGGCAATATGTACTGCCTGAACAGTTATCTCGTCCCCAGTTTTTGGAACTTCTTGAATTCGGAACTTCTGCCTTAGCAAATTAGGGCTGGCATCTGCCATTATTACCCTGCCACTCTTTAATTCCTTAGCAAGCTTGCCATCTGCTTTATACGTGAGTGATAGTGTTGGAATTGTGTTTACAGTTTGCACTATTTGACAAGACAGACAATCAACTAAGGCACCAATGCCGTTTGTTTTGTCATTATCGGCTGCGTTTTCGAACAAGATTGGGTAACGCAAATATGTGATTTTGTTATTTTTAACATCAAGTGTCATGCTAGTCGCCTCCAATTCGGTTTGTATTCAATCAATCCTAGATCATTGCCCCGTAATTCGATTTTGTTCTCCCCTGGTACTAGTACAGGTGCATCATTGTTGAAAAATTGGACTGAGTTTCCAAGATTAATTGGATTGTCAAGTGACTTAATTGCCAGACAGTTTTCGCCATCTATGTAAACTTCGTCCTCAATATTACTCATGACACAATTATTGCCATTGACAGTAATTTGCCAGTTACCATTGGCTTGACCGTCTGTTTTCAAGTGCCAATCTGGATATGCAACCATATTAGTCATGTTGTAGACCGTTGTTTCAATAACTTGATTTGCTAGGTCGATATTGCCAACCTGTTGCCAGTGAATGCCGTCAGTGCGTTTCATCAAGGGTTTACAGTCAAAAGTAATTGTTCCAGTTAATTCTTCTTCTGCATGAGTTTCAATCAATGGTGTCAAAACAGGAGGAGTGGTCACAATGGCTTCCCATAACCAATCTGGATTGTCACTAAATTTGAGGTAGTCATAGTCGTAACCAACTAGCCAATCATTAATAGCACGTTGCAACTGATATAAGTTCACGTATTGCCTAGGTTTGAACACCGTGACATTGACTGTAAGAGTAACATTTTTAAAAGACTGATAAGTCTGTAGTAAATCACCATTCCTACCATTTATATGCGTTGCTGTGGCATCTAATTGCGGGGCAGGCATGGTTAGCGGAAACTCTACATAAATGCCAAAGTCGGCTGAACTATGGTTGTGATAGACTAATTGCCCTTTCTGACTAGAACGCATAATTAGCCCTCCTTCCTACTGATTTGCGAACTTGATATTTTTCCAGTTGTTTTGCTAGTGTCTTACCATCAAGATTTACCTTGGTATCGACACTTATTGGATTATTACTGATTGTTTGGATTAGTGTTGCAATTCTGTCTAACTTGTCACTGTCAACAAGTGAGCCAAGTAGTGTCACAATTGTTATTAATAGTTGATTGGTTTCATCAACCTTTTTACTATCGTTATCTAAGTCAGTACCTTTTACAATTTGGGTTGTCTGGTTGAGTAAATCAACCGCACGGTTATGCTTCAGTGGGTCAAGAGGTATGAGCATTTCGGGCTTATTACCCTCAGAAATGTGAGCTAGTTTTTCAGTTATTGATAAACCGCCATTGGCATATGCTCCACCTGCAACACGTGAGAAAGCAGCGCTATCACTGCCATATGCGTGCTTCATATAGTTGATAGCAGCATAAAGGTTGTCATACCCATTCCAAATATTTGCATGAGCGTTCTGCTTGTACAGTTCAAAGGTTGGTGGAACTACTTGTGCTAGTCCCTTAGATGGAATACCTGCTTTTGCATTAGAGTCCCAAGTGTTGATTGCTTTAGGGTTCCCATTGGATTCACGTGCGATTACTCTCAGCCATGATTGAACTTGAAATGGTGTGGCACTAAATCCATTAGCCTTTAATGCTTTAACAACCGTTGCTTTCCAGCGTGCGACACCATCTCCAGCGGGGTCTGCCATGTGTTCCCCGAACATTGAACCTAATTTTTGAATGAATTTGAAGAATCCATTCCCAACTTCATTTTTCACAAAGTTTTGTAGTCCTGTTTTTGCCTTAGCACTAGCGCCACTGTCTTGCTGTAATCCTTTAACACGGGCAAATAATGGTGAACCTTTACCAACAACGCTGTCTAATGTGTTCATGTGAATGCCTTGGCTAGGTGATTCTGCGGAGAAGTACTTGTTACCTCCTGCATAAACACCAACGTGTTCACTACCTCCAGCACCCCAAAAGACTAAGTCCCCTGAATGTGCCTGTGATTTTGAGATATGTTGACTCATCGCATATTGTGAACCTGAAAAGTGAGGGTAATTAATACCAAAAGCGTGTTTCAAGGCATATTCCACTAAACCAGAACAATCAAATAGGTCTGGACCCTCTGAGCCAAAATGGTATGCGTGACCCTCTCCGTATTTTTCAACCGCTTTGAGCAATGCTGAACTAGCTCCGCCACCATCTAAGTTGTTGGAAGCCATGCTCCATAAGGCTGTCCACCACTTTTTAACGTTGTCTAAAACTTTATTGAAAGCACCTTTTCCAATTGTAGCCATAGCACCAGCCACGCCCTTAGGGTTTGACCAAGAAAACAGTGATTCAACATATTTGATAGGGTGTGAGACAATTTTAGTCGCTAAATCATAGTATTTTTTGAGATTACCAGCTGTCTGTTTGACCCAGTTCCATGCTCCACCAATAGCTGAACCGACATTATTAGCAATTGAGCCAAAGAAATTGCCAATGGTACCACCTGCAAAGTGGTAATTACCCATTAGACCCATTAATAAGGCTGTATCTTTGGCATTGACCACATTGTCGCCTGGCATTAATAGCGCTTGAGTGTTGCGTCCTTGAATAATACCTGCTGATCCGTCTGCATGGATTAGCATTTCTTTATTATTGGTGGCAGGTGAGTCATTACCATCATTAAGTGTCGCCATGATTGGCTTGGCAATAGGGCTTGACAAGTTCTTAAAGATGTCTGTGGTACCTTTTGCCAGCTTTACATGCCCCAGTAGACTGATTGTGTGTTCTTTACCACCGAAAGCATGAATAACACTGTCAACCGCTTTGATACCACCGTTGACAATGTCGATTAACCCATTCATGGCATTCTGTGCAATCTTTTTAATGGTTTTCCATACTCCGCTAAAAATGCTAGAAACACCATTCCACAAGCCATTCCAGCCAGATTTGAATTTTCGTCCAAAACTTGATAGCCCCGAACTAATGCTCTTCGTCCAACTATTCCATGTATCGGAGATTTTACTAAAAATGGACTTATAGAGCTTATGCACTCCACTCCAAAGGTCATTCCAGTTGTCGCTGAACCATTTGCTGAAATTGCTGAAACCTTTTTTTATGGACTTCCACGAACCACTTATATGGCTGACAGTGGAATTAAAGAACTTTTTGACATTCTTGGGAATTGACTTGAACCAGTTAATGACATTAGTAATTGTCTTCTTAATTGGCTTTAAATTCTTGATTATTAAAACAGCAGCTGCACCAATTGGGCCGCCCAACATGATAGTTAAGCCAGCCCAGTGCTTCTTAACCCAATTAATAATTGTGCTGAATGTCTTTTGTACACTTTTACCAAACTTGCCTAGTTGTTTTCCGACTGAACTAAAGAATTTTCCAAGATTTTTTGCCATGGAATTGACAAAGTTTCTAAACGGTTTGCATTTCGCATAAAGGAGAGTAACTCCAGCAACAACTGCGGTGATACCGACTACCCAAGGATTCAGATTGGAAGCAAGTGCTAATGCTTTTTGAACAAGCGTTACCCCCTTAATTGCAGTAGCAACAGTTTTAAACCCTCTAATAGTTGCGGCGATACCTTGTATTAGCTTTGCACCAGCTATTGCGCCGATTAAAGTAGTGCCGAAAACCTTAATTTCTGTCGTGTGCTTAGTAATAAACTCAATGGTGTTAATAATTCCTTTGCCAACATTTTTTGCCAAATTAGCTGTAATACTTTGCAGGTGCTTACCTGTTGCATTAAGCTGACCGTTTTTACCAGTGATAGCATCAAGACCTTTTGAAAGACCGTCTAATGCAGAGGTGGCAATTGGTTTCATGACTGCAGCTTGGAAGTTTGTCCATGTTCCTTGTGCTTTGGCTAGTTTACCCTCAGCGGTTTCTCCGTATTTGCTCCAGGCTTCTCCCGACTCACTAGCAGCTTTTACCATGTAGCCTTTTAATTGATCACCAGAAATTTTTCCAGTTTTAAGTGCGTCAGTAAAGGCTGATTTTGTCATACCACTGGCTTTCTGAATTGCGTCTTTTAGCCCAGGCATATCCTTGAAACTCATATTGAACTTAGACAAGTTGACCTTAGCGCTTGAAAATAGCCTAGTTAATTTTCCACTAGCACCAATGATTTGTTGTGTAGTAGCACCACCAGCTTTACCAAAGGCAAAAATCTCATTTGTTAACGCTTGAGTTTGTTTAATATTCCCGCCAGTGGCATTGTAAATCGCCCTTTGTGCGGCTGTTACTTCTGTACCTGAGGCATTAGCAACACTCCTGATTTTCCCGATTTCGCCTACAAGTTCCTCGGCACCTTTTTTACCTGCGCCTAAGTGTTCCCAAGATTCCTTTATCTCGGTTCCTGCTTTTGCTAATTCAAAACCTTTTTTCGCGGCACCCAGTAAAGTTGAGCCTAGTCCACTAATTGCACCAGTTACTGCGGTACCAATTGCCGAGCCTTTAGCAATATCAGAAATTGAGGTCTTGGTTTCATCGGCTGACTTTTTGGTTCCGACTAGTTTGCCTTTCAACTTGTCCAAAAATCCACTTGGTTTTTCTTGATTAGTCGACTTTGCAAATTCGTCCATCTGTTTTTTAGCGTTAGCTAAGCTTGTAGCCGTTTTATTGACTCGTATTTCTTGTTGTTTGTAAGCGTCACTGGATTTTCCTGATTCAGTCGCCAGCTTGGCTAATTCATTTTGCTGGATAGTTAGCTGTTTATTTAGATGGTCGACACTGTTCTTGTAAGCGTCCATTTGGCGGGCGTTGGCTTCTTCAGTTTTACCCTCTGCCTTTAGACGGTCAATGTAGGATTGTTCAACTGTCACTGCCTGTTTATAGCCTTTTTGCAGGTCTGCAAGTCCTGAAGTGTAGTAGGACATACCAGATTTGGCTTTACTTAGCTGACTAGTTTCTTTTTCTATTGCTGAATTGGCTTGAGTAATAGATTTCTGCAAATCATAATAACGTTTTGTGCCTTTTTCAGTAGATGTATCAACTTCTGATTGTTGTTTCTTGAGTTCAGACAGTCTGGCTTTTTGAAGTTCAAGGGACTTGCTTAGTCCCTCAATCTTAATTTGCTGGGCTTTCTGGCCATCTCCATTATGCTTGGCCGCTGCTTCATTGGCCTTAAATTCTGCAGAGTTCGCTTTCATCGCACTGGTCAGTGTTTTAAAACTTTTGACTGCACCAGAAACGTCTAAACCAACCTGACTAGCCATATCGTGTTGTAATTCAACCATGATTATTTTCCTCCTTTCTGATTATTTGCAAATTTTGAATGTCGCAATTGCTCTATAGGGTCAATCAATTCAATTCTTTCTTCTTTCGGTCTGGCTTTCATTACTGCCAAGAGGTCATAGTAGTCCTCGTGACGAGCTTGACTAGGTAGTATGCCCATTTCTGTAAATTGTTTGAGATTGAGTAATAAATCTTCATGGTTGTTTTTTAGGTCGGTGATTGTTTGTCGTCTTTTGGCTACTAATTGTGCTAGTCTTTTGGGTCGGTTTTAGCCACCTTGTTTTCAAGTTCTTGCTTCTTTTTGGCTGTCTTGATTTCGTCGTCTGACAGTCCTTGTAAACGCATGATTAAATAGCCTAGGATTTCTCCCACTTCTTCCATGCTTGCATTTTTCCGAAAGTTTGCCATTTCTTCATCTGATACTTGTGTGAAATCTTGGATAAATGACAACATATCCTTCGTCATTTTAAATACATTTTTTGAAGTAGTGAGGTCGTCTTCTGCGCTATCTTGCGATTCCAACATCTCGATATTTAATTCTTGTGATCTGAGCATTAAGTCCACGCTTGGTTTTACCTTGATTGTGCGGTCAATGTGCATTAATGGTTTTAAGTTGATTTTGATTTTCATTTGTTTCTCCTATGTGTTCTGAGAGGACGATTCTATGGCTTTCTAATTTTAAAAAGGTGGATGATTATCCAACTTTGTCGCTAGAATTGCGATTTTAGAAAAAGAAAAAACACCCACGTTTCTGTGAGTGCTTTAATAGTTATTTTTTTAGTTATTTGGGGTGTTATTTGGGGTGTTTACCGCTTGCCAACCTCCCCCAACTTCTTTCATAACGGCAGCTAAATCGAATCCTGTTTCATCTGAGAACCAAATCTTGTAAGGCTCTTGATGGGTACTATCATTAGGGTCGACAAATACTGTTGGGTCTAATGGGTTCATAACACTTGCTGACAATGTTGTGTCTGCATCTGCTTCTGAGTTAGTGTCCGTTGAGTGATTAGAAGCTTCTTCAACCACCTCAGTGTTAGCCAATCCTTCATAACTATGGATTGTGTTATCTGCCAATGAAGTTGAAACAATAAGCATGGCAATATGAGGCTTCTTTAATCCTTTGACAAAACCGCCCTTACCGTCTTTCACATAGCCCTTCATCTTCATCAAAATATCGTGGTTCAAATCTAGGGCTGTTAATGCCACTTTAGGTTGAGCTTTACCATAGGAAACACGTTTTACTGCATCGTTTGCGTATTGTTGGGTACCTTCAACCTCTAAGCCAGTAATGTTAGCTGCTGTGAAACCTTCTCCTGTTCCATTAGCCTCGTACATTCCGTTTTGTGATAATCCTTTATCACCTGTAATAACTTTGCCATTATCATCAAGTGACCAAAAATAAACCGTCTTTATACCGTGTGCGCTCATATATTTTTATCTCCTTTATATTGCTTGATTTTGCGTTACATAAAACGTCTTAATTGTTTGTTGTGTGTCGGGGTCTGTTGTGTGACTCCCTGACTGTTGTATTAACCAGCCTTTGTCAATTAATTCTTGCATTAATTCAATCTCTGCTTCTTGAATATTGACTTCCGTGTTAACTCCCCAAAAGATTTGAACTTCTAGGCTTATTTGCCAGCGTCCAATTTTTGCATTTGCCCAACTTGCTGGTTGGTTACTTGCTTCTGTTATAAAAATGATGGTGTTGTCAATGTCATTCATCTGTTCTGGTGACAAGTTGCTACAAACAACATTATCTGGTGCTACCCAAGTGAGATTAAGGGCTATAATGTCGTCTCTTAGGTGGTCAACTGGTAACTTCATTTGTCCTCAATCTCCTTCTTTTTCTTTGCCATTGCCTCATAGACTTCTGGTTCTACCTCTTTAATAGTGGCGTCATACCAGTGATCACCTTTTCTGAATTTGGTGCCATCGTTCAAAAACCGTGCAATGTAGCCCTTTTTTGCAAATCCGACTGTGGTTGTACCGTTGTGTTTACCTGTTATATCTCCAGTTTGAACGTGTATATCATCAGCCAAGTGTTCATCTTTTGCTTTTGAGTAGTGCAATTGTTTAGCTTTGTCACTTATTGCCTTTTGTAATACCTCTGCGCCAGCTTTAGTAATCTCTTCTTGTTGTTTTGCGTCTGGTATCTTACTCTTTGCTTCATTTAAAAACTGTTTAACCCACTCTTCGTATTGCATTTATTTACCCTTCTTTCTTAGGGTAATATAATCGTAAGCAATAATTTTGTTACCATCATCTGGGGAAATATTAACGATTGTGTATTGCTTATTGTCATATTTGACCAGCATATCAATGCTAATTTTAGGGTTATGTCTAACAATGATAACAGGCTGGTCTAACTGTTCGGGCGTGAGTGTGATTTGTTGGCTAATTGGTCTTGTATATGGACAGCACCAAAGAGTAAACACTTTGGTGAACCGACTAATATTTGCCCCTGTATTCGGATTGTGTACCATTTTGTTCTGACCAAACTCTGCTTTTTTATTTAGTGAGTAAGGCTGAATACTATTTAGCGGCATTTGATACACCACCATACTTATGCTCAAGGGCACTAATCAAGGCATTAACTCCAGGTGCTTCACCAGCTGACAACGTACGGTCATAATACGATTGAGTTGCTAAGGCTTTAATTGCCGAGGTATACAGTGGATCATTTTGTAGTGCAGGATTATTAATGTCTTGTATTGCATGATTAACAACGGCTGTAGCTGTAGCAATAAGGTTAGTCATGGTTGTCTCTTCTTCGGTTGTGTCGTCAATATGCAACTCGTCTAGTAACTCTTTTGCGTCTACCATGTTGCACCACCTTTTCTAATCAACCGCCACCATTTGGTAATTGTTTATTTCTGAGGGCGATCAATTTCTAATACTATTTTGCGGATTTTCCTGATGGGGCTGTTAATGTGATTAACTTACCTGCATCTGGGTCAGCAACTTTGAAATCGGCACGAATATATGAAGCTAATTTTTGACCATATAAATCGTTGTCTACCCATTTAACTGATACTTCGTCCTTATAGGCTTCTAATACAAAACTCTTGAGGTCGCCAAAGAACGCTTTAGCACCACCACCAAGAACTGTGTCTGGTACTGTTACAATCGGGTAACCTAATAATGACTTACCACTTGCTGCAGCAATTGAATCCTCGAATAAATAGCGCCCGTTACCATCTTTCAACTTGTCAATGAATGCGTATGCGGATTCTGTTACAACAAAAGTCTTATTTACATAGTTAGATAAACCAATGTTTACTGCGTCCTTAATACCATCGGCATCATTTGCTGAAACTGCTGTTGCTGTCGCTAAAACTGCACCAATCTTGTCTTGTTCAGTTAAGGCACGCATGTCAGTTAAGTATTGAGCGACAATGGTGTTGATTTGTGCGTAATCACTTAACATTTCGTTGGAAATTGGAATAGCACCTGCATATGTTTGAAGCTTGTAATCGACTTCGGCAATTCCCATTTTCGCTAATTCTGGGTTTTGTGCCAATTCTGCTTTAGTTGCCAACCGTGCAGTACCTTTTGCAATTACAGGTAATTGACCAGAGGTAGCATTAACGGCAATACGGTTAACTAATGGCGTTAATACATTGGCGTCCTGTGGTGTTTGTTGTGGGTCTAATACTTGTTTTGGTACTAATACTTGTCCCTCGACATTGGTGGTAATGTTGTCCCTTGTTGAACCGTGTGACTTAACATACTCTGCAAAACCACGTAATTGGTTGTCTTTGTCATTATTAATACTTGTTGACTTAATTGTTTGCACGCTTGCTCTATCTTCTTTCTTATTATTCAAACTTCTTACTTCTTCATCGTCGTCATTATTGGCATCATCGTCTGTTGAATCGTCTGTTGAATCGTCTGGTGTGTCGTCTGGTAGGTCTGATATATCGTCTGCATCTGCACGGGCTTGGTCTTGTTTTGACTCTGCTAAAGTATCAACTACTTGTTTTAACTGTTGCATTAATGCACTAAAATCTGCCAATTGTTTAGTGTCTTTTGAATTGTCGTCATTTTCAACTTTTGAATTGTCGTCTTGTTGAGTTGTTTCTGTATCTTTTTCATCTTGTGTGTTATCGACTGTGTCTCTTTTACTGCGCTTTTTCAAATCTAATTCTCCTTTTTTGTAATTGTCTAATGATCTTTGAATTTGCACTGAGGTTTCTTGATATGCAGGAAGCGTAACAAGACTAATCTCTGGAACATCTTCAATTTGATTAACTGTGTGAATGAGTGTTCCGTCTTTATCTTGTTGCCAACTGTCTCCGTTATCTGCTATATCAAATCTAAAACTACAGCCCTTTATATTGCCATTTTTTATATCTGTAAAAACATCATTGCCTAGAGTGGTGTCTGGTAATGTGGCAACAAAAAACAGACCCTTGTCATCTATTTTTGTAGACAATGTGTGTGAGTCTGCTCTTGCTAATATTGAGTTGAAATCATGCCCGTACAGGAGCATTAATTGACTTAGGTCAACGTTATCCAATGCGTTCGGGCTAATATATTCAATAAAACCCATGTTCTCGGACGGTTGGTTAAACACGACTGCGTAACCGCTTATCTCGTGGTTGCCATTGTCTAAATCTCGAACCTGTAGGCTGACTGGCCTTGTGCGTATATCATTATTAAATTTTGAGTTCATCTACGTTAAAAACACCTCTCTTCACTAGTAAATGCAATGCTTGTTGCTGTGATAAAACTGGTGTTGTACCAGCTGTTAATTTGCTAATGTTGTTTATTAGTTGGTTACCGTCTCTGTCAATTGCTTGGTTTATGTCTAATTCCAGATTAGGAACCTGCAATTTCATTCTTAACTCTGAAACAATTGGGTCTATATACCGTGTTAACGAGTTAACATATAAGCTCTGTATTTGACTGACATTTGACTGATTGTCACTCTTATTAGGGCTGAGATAGCTGGCTGGTATTCCAAAGGCTGTAGCGATTCGTCCAGCGTCTGCGTCAATGGTGTTCAAAAACTTTGCAACATCGGCATTAATCTGCAACTGACTAAGTTGGGCTGAATTGTCTAGCACTAAAGTTGAACCAGCGTTGTCTCCAGTATATTGAGATTCAAACTCCTGTCTAACTTTATCTTTCCCTTCTTTATTCGTCTTAACGGGAAGGGTAATTATGTTTGACGGTAAGATTGCTTTTTCTAATTGTTTGAGGGTTAACCTGTCACTGTTGGCTGTAACTCTAAGGGTATTGGCTAAACTTTCAAGGGGACTAATTCCAATAAAACGATTAAGTGAACTATCTCCCTCGCCTGTACATAACAGTCTGAGGTGTATCATTTCAGTCGATTTAACCTCGATATTGGGGCGGTTATCCTCAAAGTTGATTGTGTAAGTAAGTGACTGACTATCGTCTGACAGGTTTAACTCGACTTGACTTGTGGGTATTTGTTCCAATTTGACAGGGAGATTATTTTGGTCACGACTGATAAGGAGGTAACTATTACCAGTTAATAGCATTTGTGCATATGCCGACTGCCAGAATGAATAACTGCTAATCATGTTGCTTGGGGTATTTAAAATGGAAATTGTAGGAGGAAAATTTTTGAATTGACAACTGGCAATGTCACTAGCGATTAAGGTTACTGCATTTAAGAACTCTGGGTTTTTGAGTGCTGTTGAAACACTTACTAAACTATTCGGGACAATTGTGCCTCCAGAAATGCTAAAACTGGCATAATTGCTATTGCTTGAAATTGATTGAGAGCGTGTATTTGTTGGGTTAATTGCATTGGATAAACTTGTAAAAATGCCTATGATTCCTCACCCCCTTTTGCTGAGCCAAGTAATACTGCCAAAATTATTAGGGCTAATCCAAGAACAAAAAAGCCAACTATCAAATTAAACAGGTAGCTGGCAATAATAATGAAAATTAGCCCTAAAATAAACAATATCAGTGGCACAAAATATAAAAATTGTTGCATTGCTTTTCTGCCCCTTTCAACTATTACACCTAGGGGAGTACGGATTTTAGAATATTTTTTAATATCATATATTGATTTTTAATTATTAAATGCTATAATAAAGATATGAAGAAACCAAGATTTAAAAGTTATAAACGTCCTAATGGGCACAATGAATTTTACGAATTCTATTGCCAGCTACCTAAAAAAGACCAACAAAAATTAATAACAACAATTAAAGCTATTCAAGATTTTGGCTTGGTAACTGCAGCTAAGCAAGAATGGATTAAAAAATTAGATAAAAATCTATATGAAATTAGGTCTAAGGTTAGCTCCAATATCCAAAGGTGTTTGTATTTTCATGCTGACGCTAATCAGTATATAATCACCCATGGTTTTACCAAGAAAACACAAAAAACACCTAAAAGAGAAATCGACCATGCTAATGTGATTAAATTGGAATATTACCAAGAAAAAGGAGATTTAAAATAATGAGAAAAGATGCTTTAATTGATGTTGATGATATTTTTGCGAAAGATATGGAAGATCCAGAATTTAGAGCTGGGGTTACTGCTGAATACAATAAATTAGTTGCTTCTGTTGCGGTACGCCAAGAACGTGAACAATATGGTTGGACGCAAAAAGAATTAGCTACAAAAGCTGGTATACCACAATCAACAATTGCTCGTATAGAAAGTGGGGCTAACACCAGTATGGACACTATGTCTAAAATAGGTAATGCTTTTGGAAAATCTGTAAAAATTAGTTTTTCGTAAAACAAATAAGTTAAAAAAAATAAGAACTGCTATTAGTAACAGTTCTTTTTTGTTTGATCTTAAAAACCAAAATCATTGGCATAATAATTGTCTATATCCTCTTGACTCATATTTGTAAATGGGTTCTTTTTCGTTTCATCTACAGCATTTCTGTCTGGATCAGTGAACCAAAATTGTGCTTCACTCATTGCATCTATAACTGCGTCTACACAATCAATTTTGGCTGTCCTAACCTCTTTATCAATTTTTACCCCATAATTATTCTCTGCGATTACTGCATTAGCCAAACTATACTGCAAAATCGGGTCGTCCAACATGCTAATTCTGTGAGTTTCAAATGCTTTTCTCAATGCGTTGGTTGGGGAATCTAGTGACAACGTACCCTGTCTCAATGTAATAAATGGTATTTCTGGAAGTTGTTGACTCCACCAATCTATAAGTGTATTGGCACCGTAAGCATCATAAATAAATGCCTTGACATGTAATTGATACTCCTTAATGAAGTCAATAAACCAATTACCAACTGTTTCTTCGTCAATTTCGCCCCACTGATTTTTGGCTATATCGCAAAATCCTTTGTCCTCTGCGCCCTGATAATTAATTCCATCTGTTTCTGACTTTATTTCAATTGACTTTTGCGCTCTGGCTGTTGGGACAAAACTGTGTTGGTAAAGAAAATAATGTTTTTGTCCGTCTTGGTCATATGGGAAAACAAAGGCAATGGCGGTGTCGTCTGAAAATCTAGACAAGTCAAACCCGACATAACAATCACGTCCATGCATGTCAAAATCATTACTATCAATGATTGCAGCTTGTATATCATCAAGTTGTAAGTAACGGTTAACACTGGTTGCAAGCCACATATTTAGGTTACGGTTTTGAAATTTATAAACTTCTCCTGACTTGGATCTTCTGTCCTTTTCGTCTGTTAATCCTTTGAGCAAAGTGTCATGTATGCTTGATAAATCTAACAGTGGATTTGACTTGACCCAAGTTTCTGGCTTATCAGTTTCGTCAAGGCTGTCCTGCTCCCACACAATCATTAATGAACTATCTTCTTCTCGATTGTTGTCTTTTTCCAAGACTTCTAACAATCGCTTTTCGTCCTGATACATGGGGCAATTAGAGTTGCCATAGGCTGTTGATACTGCAATTGTTTGGTGATTATTGGTTTGAACTTGTCCAGAAGTGATTTTCCCCATACTGCCGTTGTCCCAATGGGCGTCACCGTATTCGTCAATTACCGCTAGCAAAAAATGGTAGGAGTCAAATTGACCTGAATTTGCTGTTAGTCTGATTAGATTGGATAATGTTTTTTTGGATTTTACTACATCATCGTTGGTGTCTATTTTTTGCTTTTTGATCAATTGCCTAAATCCTGGGGTTTCTCCTAATAGTCGGAATGTCTGTCTGATGTATCGCCAACCTTTATTAGACTGTCTTTCAACTGGTGCTGAATAAAGATTGTCTTGGTTATAACTGTTTGGATTCTCTATCAAGAAATTGTATGCCAATAAAATGTTGCTGACATATGTTTTTCCATTAGTACGGGCTTCACTCAATAATACATAGGTGAATCTTTTCTGTTGGTCTTTCTTAGCTCGCCAGCCTTGGATTAGGCATAGTTGAAACTGTTGGAACAGTAAAAGTGGTATAGGCTTGTTTGCGGAAACATCGGGACAAAGTTTCGCAAAGTTGAGAATCTCTCGGCATTTGTCTAGGTCATAGTAGTAATCAAAATCTGAATTATCTGCTCTGACTAAATCATTTAAATGTCTAAAACATGCCAATTGTATCTTGTAGCAGGCTAATTGTTTACCCGTCAAAACCTTGATTGAATACCGTGTAGCAGGGTCTTTATACTTTTTGATCACATTATTGAAGTAACCATCATCTAATAATTGGTTAAAAGTTGGCAATAATTTTGTGTCCCTTTTTGTGAAATCGAATTCTTTCACCTGTTGAACTTTTTTAGAAGTCATTAGTATCACTGCCAAGAATGTCCTTTACATCTGTATCATCATTATCTATATCAAGGGCTGTTAGTTGGGCTCTTGCTGACGGGCTTAATCCTAGTTGGCTGCCTAGAGAATTGATTTTTACGCTTGCTGAATCAATGCTTTTTAATGCTGGATTTGGTTTGAATCCCTGTTTGTCATGAGCGATAATTTCTCCAGATGAGTTCTGTACTGATTTAATTATTTCTGTTTGTACACCATTTTCATTGAGTGCATCGTATGATTCTCGCAATATTTGATAGTTAATACATAATGCCTCAACCATAGCCCTATCTGGTGTCTTGACTACTTTTGTTGAGTTTAGAAATGGTACTATTTTAGCCCACATTGCACGTGCATAACTTTTCAGATACGTTGGTGGTGTAGTTGGCAAATTGTCTAATCCAATTGTTTTCTCTATCATTTTTTCAGTCTTTTTTCTCTGTCTACTTGGCGCATTTTTATCAGTTGTTAGTTTTGTTTTTCTCATTATTTTTCTCACTTTCTTTTTGTCATTACCCCCCATGAATCAACCAATCAATCAACACATGCAAAAAAGGAGACCAGTCTATTGTGAACGCTCTTCCTGAGACTCACGGGGGCGGGGGTTTAAAATTCACAAACTTTTAAATTTGTGAAACTGTTTCATAAAATTTTGATTTTTGTTTTTTTGATTTTTTTATTTTTTTATTGTCGGTTGAGCAAATGTATAATCTCAATTGCCAATAATGTCAAACCGCTTATCCATAGCCCAATACTGGTTGGTATACCAATGAACGTCATTAACCAAGTTGTAACTAGTATTACTCCTGTCCATACCATTAGTGGTATAAGTGTTGTCACAAATAAAATGAGAACCCCTAATATTGTTGTAACAATTACTCCTATTAATATTGCTATGCTTTTGATTATTTGCATTACTATCTTGCCTCTATTCTCTTAACTCTTTCTTGCCAACTGTCTTTCCCAATCTTGATGAATTGTTCTCTCGACTGGTTGCCATATTTGTCCTCTATCTGTTTTTCTAAGTATTGCTTGATTCCATTACATCGATTGCACAAAGTCCATAAGTTGTCTGGTTCTAACTGTCTGTCTACATCTCCACAATATTTTCTCGGCAATATATGGTCGACTGTAAGACGGTTGGCTTGGAAATTGTTACCGCATATCTGGCATGTGTACATGTCCCGTTGCAATACATAATCTCTTGCTCTTTTCCATTGTTGGGAATGATAGAACTCGTTGGCTGACTTATCTCTTTTTGTGTTGTTGTAGTCTTTCTGCTGGCTTAACCGTCTGACACGATTACTTGGTCGATTATCGTTTTTATCTTTTATGTCTTTGTATTGTTGACTAATTACCTTCCAATGTTTTGCGCAAAAGTGATTATCGTTATTAATCTTGGCATTACATTTTGGGTAGCTACAATGATGGTATATATTTGTGGGCTTACTGCTATTAGTTAAGTTGTGTATCATGTTGTACTACCTCTCATTTATTACACATTTGTTTTTACGAAAAAAGGACAGATATATTACTGTCCCTTACTTGTTTATTCTCCATATTCAGCTAACAATTGCTTGGCTAATTCTAAGGCTTTTTCTTTTTTATCATCTGTTAACTGTTTTGTTTTGTTGGATTGGTTTACTTTGTAGTTTTTAATTTTGTTTGCTGCTTTAGTCAAACTGTCTGAGTCTTGGTAATCATAACTGTTAGTGACTGTTTGTTGATAGTAATTATTTGATTGATTTCTTTCCCCTTGATTAGTAACATTTGAAGCTAAAACATTCCAGTAATTGGAATAAGTACCGTCCTCATGTTTTTGGCTGGCTGTCGTGATTTTCCCTGTTACTGTTACAATGTCTCCCTTGCTAACTTTTTGATTTCCTGCAACGGGTATGAATGCGTGGACTGTTTTCCCATTATTGCTTACTTCAGTAGTCTTGACCGTAAACTTGAATACATTGTTGCTTACTTGTTTTGGGTCTGTTGCTACTACACCGCTGATTTTGACTTCGTTTAAACTGTTACTCATTATTTGTTTTCTCCTTTTGTAATTGGTTGTTTAATTTGGTTATTTCTTTTTTGACATACTCTATGAATGCCTGTTTGTCCTGACTATTGGCATAATCATGGATTAGTGTGTATTGGTAATGCACCTCTGGTATTTCGGCAATTTCAGTCTCCCAAAAAGTTAAATCACTATAAATTAACTGTTGGACTACACTGCTATCACCTTGTCTGATTAATTTTTGCATGGTCTTTAGTTTTTTCAGTCTGTTTGCTAATGTTTGTTGTTTCTCGGTATTGGGTATCAATTTTCTTATTTCTTTTCTATGCTTTGAGCAATATCTCTCAATATCACCAATCTTGCGGTAATATTGTCGTTTGCTGAGATTATATTTTTCTCTCGTCTCTAGTTCGCCTACCTTGAGCGTTGAAATAATAATTTGTGCCGTTTTCTTGTTGGGGAATATTTTTGGCACCAATCTAATTGCCTGTTGAATGTCGTACTGGTTGGGTTGTGTTACTGGCTTGCTTATATTGTCAATGTCAACTTCTGCCTCGTTTTTCAATCGTTTGAGGTATTGATTGATTAATCCTTTACGGCTATATGTAATCCTCGTTCTTAGCCAATAGTTATCTGTGTTGACCATATGCTTGACCTCCATGGGGTCTAATTCCCGCAAACGCTTGAAGTACAGCTCGTTAATCAATGCTGACCTCGCTTCCTTACTAGTTCTGTTGGTTGCCTTAGCGACTTTGCTGGCTTCACATTTGAAGAACTGCATGGCTTGGATTTCTGTCAAGGTTTTGTCCCATTTATTATTTTGCATTTCTAATCGCCACCTTCATTCCAAGCCAACCAATAACCATTACTAGTGCCCCAATTATTCCTGTGACAGTGTTATCTGTGATAATGCTGGCAATGGCTACTCCCATGCCACTACCCGTTAAAATTGGTAAAAATGTATCTTTTGCAATTTGTTTGAATTTTTCCATGTTTTTGCTTCCTTTTTTGCTTATTTGAGTTATAATTTGTATAATGGATATTAGACACTTTTTTAAATTAACAAAAATAAAAAAGAAATCCTGTTGTACTATTGGTTATTATTCCTGTGGCAATTCCTTTAATTGTGCTGGCGGACACTCCTGTAGCTATTTGTGCCTGTTGCATAGATGGGTATTGAGTAGTAACACCATTTTTTATTGCCCTAACTTTTTTACCTTGATATTTGTTGTCTGGGGTTACCCTTTTCTTTCTATTTTGTGAAATAGTTAGCCATTGAAGATTGTCTGCTCTGTTATCCAAACGGTTGCCATTGATATGATCCACCTCTAGTTTTTCTGCTGTGACTGGTTTTTCTAGCCATGCTTGTGCGACCAATTGTTGCACTGTCTTGGTAATGGTTTTGCCATTGTTGCCCAATAGAGTGACGATCTTATAGCCACTGTTGTTTGTATGTTGCTTGATTATATGCCCTTGTACGTGTCTGGTCTGTTGTTTGCCACGTCTAATGTAGGTCGTATTGTGGTTTATTTCTCTAATCTGACCATCTTGGCTAATCTCATAGTAGTCTGCAATTTTTGGGTCGTCTAAAGGTTTCCAAGTTTCATCATTTTGTACAACCTCCATATCTGCATTAATAGTTAGTGTTACAATTGGTAATTCGATAATTTGTGTGTTTTGCATTTTGTTTTTCTCCTGATTAAAAACTATTAGTTACCCCTTACGCTATCTAATATAGTATAAGCTTTTTGTTACTTTTTAATTATTTTCTAAGCATTTTTTCTTGCATAGTATTCACTTGCGTTAACGATAACTTTGTCTGCCAAGGTTCTCTTCTGTGAGTTGAATCCTAACATGTAGGCTAGTTTGCTGCTTATTTCGATTAAGTTGAACTGTTTCCAAATTAACAGATCCTTCATATGTTGTAATGCTGTGTCACCTTGCATGTGCATATTTGCTCTTTGCAGCATCATAGCCATTTGTCTCTTGGGAATGACGTCATTAACATCATCTTCTAGCTGATTCTTGATTTTTGTTATAACTGCTAATTCCTCGGTTGTTATGGTCTTGCCATTGTGATTAACAAATTGTTTTGCTGATTTTGCGCCTAGCCAATACTCAACTAGATCTGATCTTACCGCTGCGGTTGTGTCTAGGTTTATTATGTCAAGCAAAGCTGACCAATCTACTGTATCGATGGATACCATCTGATAAATACTTGGTGCTAACGTGTAGCCGTCTTTGGTTTTCTTGGCACGATCCTTACCTTCTTTTTTATTTAAAGTTTGTATGCCTGCTAGTGTGTATTTTTCGGGTATTCTCTTCAGCCAACCAGCTAAAAGAAACATGCCCATGCAATTGTGTATTTTGCTAATAGACATTGTAGGTGAAATGACTGTCTTTAATTCCTTGAGAGAGAAGTTGGTCAACGTTATTGTTGGATCAATTAACTTGTTTGCTTCCTCCGTTAATAGACCACGTGTAAACAGCTTAGAATATGTCACAACACATATGGCTCTAGCAACGGTTAATAGATCATCGCTGGATTTACGCAAATCAGAACTTGGTGTACCAGCCCAAAAAATTGATTTCAATGCTTTTCCCTTCATTTGTGTTGTTTTCCGCTCCAATTGGAAAAGATTGTCTTTGGCAATTTCTCTAGTTGCAAAATCTGAGTTACTGTAATCCAGTCCACAGAAATCTTGAAGAAATGGGATCAAGTCACCCTCTGGTAAAACTCCAGCTAATACTTGTAACGTTAACAACTTAGTCCGATGGCTTGGCAAGACCCATACTCTGTGTTTACCTTGTGTCATGCTAACTGTTCCTTTAGTTTCTTTGCCTAGCAATTTTGCCAATGGTAGCATGTCTGTTGCCTTAATTAATGAGGTTCTTGATTTACGTCTAAAACTATATTGTTGTTTTTCGTTCATATTAATGATTGATTTGATCTGAGAATAATTCTGCGACTCCCTCCAATTGTGTAATAGATCATAATTTTGGATTTTTTCTGTTGTGTTACTCATTTTGTTTTTCCTCCTAATTAAATCTGGCTATTATTTACCCTGCTAATACTAATCTAGTATAAGCAATTTATAAAACGCTTTCATTTACTCACTTTTGAAAATCTTTACCAAATCTTAATATTTATGCTATTTATTTACTAATTCTTTAGAATTGGTATTTGAGAAAAAAGTATGACAATTTGTTTTTCTCCTTTTGCAATAATTATAACATACATGTAACGTTTTTTTATTAGCCGCTCTAAGGTTTAGGGGGTATACTATACTGAACGGGAAAGAACAATTTTGCATTAAAAAATTGACAAAAATTAGGTCAAAAAACGCTGGAAACTCTTGGGACAGTAAGATTTGTAGGTAGTCTCACCGATTTGGGTGGGAATGCGGGGTAGTTATATAATTGACACTGGTTTTACTGTTATTACGTGTAGCATAATACAAGTAATAAACAAAGTAATACATGATTAGACAATCATGATGAAACACAAAAAGACACATAGGTTTACAAGGGATAACTAGGCATTAGAGCCTAGTCATTCCCTACAAACCTAAAACACATTTGAAAAGTCTGAAGAAAGACAAAAAGAAAAAAAGAAAAGAAAACAAAGAAATATTTCTCTTTCTTCAAAAGAGAACGTCCTCAAGGTGACTAACCTTGTGGGCAGGAGAGCCTTGGCTCGGGGAGCCCAGTCTCCCCTAAAGAGATTAAAAGAAAAAACAAAAAGAAATTGAAGGAAATACTTGAGAAATGATTCTTTTCAATTTTTTGAAAAAATATCCAAAATTCATTTGAGAAAATAGAGAAAAAGATTGAAGAAAATCCTTTTACATTTTTCCTCAAAATAATCTTCAAAAAATTCTGAAGAAAATAGTTAATAAATTCTCCTTCAATCTCTTTGAAAAGTTTTTTCCACTCTTTTTTAAACGTTTATAGGGCTGTTAGCCCTCTGCCTACGGCATTCACCTAAGCAGGCGCAGGCTCGCCTGCACTAGCTAACAACTTTTCGTTGTTAATTTTTTATGTTTTTTGAATGATTCTTTCTTCAACTTCAAAGAAAAAACAAAAGAAATAATTAGTAAACTCTTTCTTTCAATTTTTTCCTACTTTTCAAACGTTTCTTGAATATTTTCTCTTTCAATTTCTTCAAGGTTTTCTCAAGTATTTCCTTCAATGATTTCTTTAAAAATAATCAACAAAAACAGTTAATAACCGTGACCGTATCCGTGCTTGTGTAATTTGTGAATTATTTCACTAACTAATAAAAGACGGTCTTTTCTTCAATTATTTTGTCAATGAAAACCAATCACTAAATCTGTGTCAGCCTGTTTTTATTTGCCAATATCAAGCCCTTGTTTTGGTTTTTGAATAAATGTGCATAAGTTATCCATTTTTCGTTTAAAGCCTCTCAGAAATGATTATATGGACAATTAGAGGGTATTTTGAGTGAATCATTCCCAGTGATCTTTTATCCAATATTTTCTTCAATTTTTTGACAATTATTTTGCTAATTGTTTTGCCAAATTGTTGATTAATCATTTTTGCTAATTGCTCTTTTAAAGGGTCTACAAATTGTTTTCTCTAAATCAGTATAGATAGACATAGCAAAGGTTAAAACCTCTATATGAGCTTAATATGGATAATTAGAGGGTGTTTTAGGCAAGTGATAGGTTCATATATTTGGATTCGAAATCAACAAAAAAGTTTTTCATTGCATTAACATCAACATCAACTTTCTCAGCTTTTTTCTTTGACCAGTCTGTTCCCTTTTCTACAATTTTTTTGCCATATTTGCCATAGTAATTATTAGCCTGTTTTTGTCTGTTCTGCTTAAACTGTTGGAAGTAACGTTTATTGGATTTAGTTGGTGTAGATGGTTGTTGTTTAGTTCCCTTATCAACAGATTGAGAATTGTTTGTAGATTGACTAGTTTCAGATTGTGATTTACTAATTTGGGTTTTGTTAATATTAGAAGTAATCTCTTGGTAATCTCTTGGTATAGGTTGGTTCATTTTGACACTTTCAGTTTGGGTCAGATTAGACTTATCCATTGGTTCATTTTGAACTATTGGTTTGTCTGTAGGTTTTGTTGGTTCTGCTTCCTCTGTATATGTAACAACTATTTTTGCAGTCTTAGGTGTCATTAGCTTATCTAGTTTGTCATAGTCAACACGATACCACTTAGTACGGTCATACTTGATTTTGTTAAAATTGGCAGTAATCAATAACCCTTGCTTTTTAAGGTCTAAAAATGCACGTTTTAGAGTGCTTAAGGCTACCCAGCTAAATTGTTTGTGCCAGTCATTGAGGCTGTTATAAACCCACTTAAAGCCATCGTAAGAATTATTTGTGCGCTCCGTCCAATAGTCCACCTGAGCGAGTATTTGTGCTTGCAGCATGCCTAACTTCTCTACTACTTTTTCATCTGCTACAATTTTTCTTCCATAATTAATCATTGTCTTGTATCTCCTATAAAATCATTGAACAAAAAAGAACTAAGTAATACCGTGCCTAGTCTACTTAGTCCTTTTCCTTGATTTTTATAGAATTTATTTCTTGATAAAAGCTACAAAAAAGTATAAAATAATATACATAAGTTAAAGAGAACTTAAGTAAGTATTTAAAGTGAACTAGTAGATATTAGGCTTAAGTTATCAAAGGTTGATTAAAGCTTTTTTGGCGATTAGCTTTAATGCAGCTAAGTAATGAGTTGGATTACTTAAAAATGAATGTGAGGCAAGGCTGTCAAAGGTCTTGCTTTTTTCATTTCTTCTTTTTCTGTTCAGTTTTCAATTTCGGTTGTCTAATCAAATCTGTATTTAACGGATTCAACTTGACTAACCTTTCAAATATGAGCATATAATAGCACTTACAAATGTTTTTGTCAATAACATCTAAAAACGTTTAAATTTTAAAATTTAAATTTAAAAAGCAAAAATTAAAACGTAAAAATTTAACGTTTAACGTTTTAAATGTGATATAATTGAATCAGAAAGAAGGGAGCTATATGAATGCCAAAGTAATCTATAACTACAACTTTAAAGGTGGGACGGGGAAAACAACACTATCTGTTATCGAAGCTTATCTTTTATCGCAAAGTGGGCGCAAGATTCTTTTTATTGACCTTGACCCCCAGTCTAATGCCACGGATATGTTTAATGTGACTTTTAATACTGAAATGAAGCCTTTAATTCCTTTAGTTGATGGTTTAACCAAGGGAAATTTATCCCGTGTGATGGTTGATTTAGATGAACATTTATCAGTTCTACCTAGTGATTGGAGCATGAGCCTGTTTAATGACCGTGTTGACAAACTAGACGCACAAACCAGATCAACAATTTTAGCCACTTTGATTGAACCATTTAAAAAGGGTTTTGATTATATTTTTGTCGATACACCCCCATCAATGTCGGCGATAACAAATAATGCTTTGTTTGCTGCTGACTATGTAACCGCGGTAGTTCAAACGCAACGCGCTAGTTATCATTCTTCAATCCAGACCCTAGCATACTACAACCAGTTTAAACAAGATTATGGGGCACACTATGATTTTCTGGGCGCTATTTTATATTTGTTTGCAAGTAGTGGTGCCATTGATAACAGCGTTGTATCTCAAGCCAAAGACTTTTTTGGGGAAGCCTTATTTGTGAACAAGGTTTACCACCGAGAACGAGTCAAACGCTGGGCTGAAAAAGGTATTAAATTGCACAATGCCGACAGCTGGGATAAACGCACGGCTGGTATGTACAAGCTAGTAACGAACGAAATGCTACAAAGAATAGGAGATACAAATTATGTCAGATGATTTTTTAAGTAAATTGGGAGCAAAAGCTGAAACACAATTATCCAATTCTGTTAGCCCGTATAAAAAAAGCAAAGAACCTACTCACTCTGTACAAGTAAGAGACACCTTATATCGGCAACTTAAAACACTTGCATTTAAAGAAAACATAAAAATAATTGATTTAGTCGAAAAGCTAATAAAAGATGGTATGAAAGTCGACAATTATGACAAACCGCAAATTTAAAATTTAAAATTTTTAAATTTAAACGTTTAATTTTTAATTTAAAACGTTAACGTTTTTGAAAGCTACTAAAAATGAATCATGAGAGTAAAAGACTAAAATGGAAAGAAAAAGAGCAACAATTATTTTTGACGATAATGACGAAGTAAGCAGCCTATCAGACAAAAAGGAAAAGACGCACGCAATCAGAATCAGAGACAGCTATTATGAAAAAATCAGACTGATAGCTTTTAAACAACATAGAAAGATGATAGACGTACTAGATGATATGTTGCGACAAGCCATTAATAATGAAGAAACAAGCAACTAAATAGAACCAACTTTTAAAAATCTCATTCTTCCGTTGACTTTTATACGTAAATTACGTATAATAGATATATAAAGTTGAGAAGGGAGGGTTACCAGATATGCCAATGAAGCCACAACAAATGGTTAAATTGCTGATGAAAAACGGTTTTGTGAAAAAACGACAAAATGGAACCTCACATTTAATAATGTATAACAAAAAGAAAAATATCTCAGTTCCAGTTCCAATTCATGGTGGTAAAGAATTAAACAAATTCACACAAGACGCAATTCTGAAGGAAGCAGGCTTAAAATAAGCCTTCTTTGCCATATCTGTTATCCCTTAATAAATGAGGTGGAATTATGCAAGAAAAAGATTTATTAACTTATCCAGTAGTTATTTGGGCTGCTGAAAAAGGCTATAATGTTTTTGTTCCCGATTTAGGAGAAAATGGTCTAGCTACACAAGGTACCAGCTTAGATAATGCTATTTATATGGCAAGTGATTTAATCGGCTGTATGTTGGCTGATACCACCAACTATCCCAAAGCAACACCGCTTGATGAAGTTGTTATTCCTGCTGAGGCTAAAAATGCAATTACAACAATTGTATCCATCAATATTAAGGAATATAGAAAACGAACATCAAAAACAGTCAGAAAAACAGTGTCCTTACCAGAATATTTAGTTGATCTAGGTAAAAAAGAGAAAATCAACTTTTCTAAAATTTTAACTGAGGCATTAGAGAATCGATTGCTAAATGAATAAATTTGTAATCATTATCGGCTATACCACTGCCAATTTTACATAATAAACATTATGCGAAGTAAGCTGTATTTAAGGGCTTATCAGCTCTAAAAATAAAAGATTGTGAAATGCCTATGTTTCACGCATAAGAATCCTATCAACTTAGGGTTCTTTTTTTCGCCCAAAATACAATTTCACAATTAGACCAATTAATTTTCGCGGTAGCATTTTGCCACTTATGTCATACTATGTCGTATTATGTCTACTTTTTAGCACAATAAAATTGCATACCAATTTTAAACATGCTACAATACTGTTGTAAAAGAAAAAGAAGCCCTACTATTACCAGTAGTAAGACTTCTTAACATGAGTTTCCGCATCAAGCGGTGGCTTAACGATGATTAATTAAAAACAACCGTCAGTCGATCAAAACTAGGGCGGTTATTTTTTTGCCTTAAATTTCTTCAAGGTAGCCTTTAGTTCAATAAAAGCATTAACATTTTATCTTGAAAAGAATATAAAAAAACTCTATAATACTTTTAAAGATGAGAAAAGGAATTATAGAGTTTTTTTAGCTAGTCACTGATTATGTTTCAGTTGTCTAGCTTTTTTCTATTGTACTTTTAACAATTTGTATTATTTTTTCTAAGTAGTCTTCGGGAACTGAGCAAGAATATTTATATCCTCTTGATAATACATCAAGTGAATTTTGATATGCTAATTTAAGTTTACCATAAACTGGCAAATCTTTTGGTAAATCAATGTTTAAAGGGAAAGCCTTACTACTACTAGTTATTGGTATTACCTTAACCGTTCCTCCACACATTAGATTAAATTTATTATTAGATATGACCAAAGCTGGTCGTGTTCCCCCCTGTTCATGGCCTCTTACTGGATTAAAATTTACCCATATTATATCTCCCTGATCCGGGATTTTGCCTGTTTTCATTAGCACCTCTTATTTTTAAAAAATCTACTTTTTCATTTTTATCTACCAAATCCTTCCTACAATGAAATAACTCAATGAACTTGATATGAGCATTGTTATCACTTCCTTTCATAGACAAATTTAAAATATTTCTTTTCCAATGGATTCTCCCCAGTCTTCTTCTTTTAATTGATCTGGATGTTCTTTTTCCCAGTTTGACCAATACTTTTTGTAATCAAATCCTTCAAATAATTTATCTAATGTTAGTCTATCTTCCTTTAATACAATTTCTTTATCTTCATTAACTTCAACATTGAACTTTGCCTTGTTATCTTCAATACCAGCTTTCTGTAAAATATTTTTTGGCAATATTATTCCTTGAGAATTGCCCCATTTTTTTAAACCAATTTCCATTTTTAAATTCTCCTTAGTCATTAAGTTTAAACTTAGTATAACTATATTTATAATAATTGTCAATATTAGCATAGCAAAAGTTGCACTTTTCAAACGTAATTTTACGCATAAAAAATAAGCCACCCTTGGATTTACCTAGAGTGGCTTATTCGATTTTATTTAGTTAGCGCAATGTTTGCTCCGCTAAAGCCTTTGGTCAAATCATGAGCAAACTTGGCTTTTGATATGCCAATCTTTGGGAGATAATGCCAAGGATCGATGTGGTTGGTATTGCTGTACCCGTGTTGCACAAGCCAAGAGTGTGTTTTGATACCTCTGTATGAGCCAGTGTCCAAGGCTAGTGGTATGCCATACTTCTTAGCACTCCATCTGAGCCAATTGACATAGTGTTTATAGGCTTTCATGGCTCTCCTGTGGTTGGTAAACTCACAAAGTTCAATTTGTACTGGTGCCAAACTATTAGCAGGCATACCTGCGCCCCACGCTACATAGCCAAGTTCTCCCACTTGATAAATTGAGTGATCGTCAATCACAAAGTGAACATATGTTTGCGTCGTGTTAATGCCGTTTTTCATGTTGCGTGCAATTGCTTGAGCCGTGCCATTTGGTGTAGCTGTTGAGTGTGCCACGATAAATCTTGGTGTGGCTAACTGGCTACTACCCTCATTACTTGCTAGATTGTACTTGTTGTTTATCTTCAACTTTAGCATCTTCTTTCTTCATTTTGGCGACTTCTTGCTCTGCAAAAGCACGAATTACTGCTTCAAGACTAGGGTCAACTTTAATACCGTGGCTAACCAGTGCATCTTCCACGCTTGCAATCACGTTGTCCATCTTAGTTTTGCCGTCTAGGTCAGTTGTTTCTGCTTGGCGGACAAACGCCGCTGCTAAATTCTCCACAAATAACAAAATCTTGTTCTTGGTTGCGTGTTTACTTGCGTATAAACCAGTAATAATTGCCAATAAAAATAACACGGCATATACCGTGTCAAAGATTAATTTTGTCATGTTTATAATTTCTCCTTTTGCTTAATGGGTAGTTTGGAAACCTGTTCATAGAGCTTAGTTCCACTACCATTACCACCCAGTGTGTGATAGGTGGTATATATCTGCGTCAATCGATTGTACTGTTGTTCTGTTTGGTATCCTTGCTGTTCTATCACATGTGCTAACTCGTCCAGCTCAACGTGTAAATCTTCTGTTTCTCCTTTTTTGAGTTGGTCAACCGTTCCTTGAATTTCGTGAATCGCATCGATAATAGCTGGTAACTGGTCTTCTAGTTTTTTTCGTTGCTTATGATTTGAGTAGTAATTATTTATAAGCTGTGCTACCCAACCGAAAAAACCAACAGAAGCCAGAAAATCGAACACGTACTCCCAGTCTAAATTGATAAAGTGTGTCACGTTCGCCCCTTCCTAGGCTACATAGTCTTTGCCAGTAATTTCTTGATAATCTTGGGGCGTTAGCGCCTCTGTCCTGACCAGCATTGCTATATCAGCGTCAGTGTAAATCTTTTCAGCATAGTCTTCTTGTGCTAACTCTCTAAATAAATCATGCATTTGTGGCACCTCCTTTATCGTCAGTCGGGTTTGTAGGCTGTGTAGTCGGGGTATCAGTAGGTTTAGTGAGCTTTTGATTCATGATTGCCATCATTTTTAGCATGTCCCCTTGTTGCTTTTGCATGGTCTTTTGGCCCTGTGCAATAGTGGTCAGCGATTGACTGGTGGTTGTCTGCTCGGTGTGTACCTTTTCCAGCTGGTTTTGTTGTGTGGCTAACTTCTCTTGCAAAGTAGCTAAAAGCTGAGTTTTGCTATTGGGGTCATTTTCAACCCACCCG
Organism: Bombus vestalis; assembly: GCA_963556215.1. Classification (NCBI taxonomy): domain Eukaryota; kingdom Metazoa; phylum Arthropoda; class Insecta; order Hymenoptera; family Apidae; genus Bombus; species Bombus vestalis. The sequence goes on from CAUVYS010000175.1 coordinate 56,074, forward strand.
TTAACTTTGTTATCCCATATTGGGTCAACCATTGACTCATCGGGCTTTTCAGCGTGCCACCGCCAAGGTAAAGTACCTTCGATTTTTTCGGGTACCTGCATTTCAATGTGGTGTAGCTTGACATCCGAACTAGTCGGGTCGCTGTAATAATATATTTCCATAATTTTTATTCTCATTTATTGTTTAATTTCTAAAAGCTCACCCAAAGGGTTATACATTGTCTGTGTATAGCTCCATTGACTTTGGCAATTAACCGTCAGCACATGATTGTAAGTATAATAATCAATCCAAACATCTCCATCATTAGTTACACTTGGCACTGTGTTTGCACCCTCTACAAAGTTAAATGGCTTGGTAACCGTTGCCATGCCGGAATTACTACTATCGTATTTAAAGGTATAAAACAGTATGACTTGTTTGTTTAGAAAAGCTGCTAGGTCGTGATAAGTATCAGATAACAGTATAATGTTACCATTTGCTTGAGGTGTGAACGACAGACCTTGGTGGTTAACAACATTTAATTCCCCACCATTTTTTGAAAATTTTTCTCCATTAATAATTAAATTGTTTACTTCTTTACCGTTTAGTAGCATTTCTTCACTCCTTTCTAAGGTGTCCCAACGATCACATTCGGGTGTGCTTTAGAGTAGGCTGTCCCCGTTGCTAAATCATCACATTGGTGGATTATTTCACGGTCTTTTAATTCAGTAATCTGATTTTTTAAATCAGTAATATCGCTAGTATTTTGTGTGTTATCTGGTATTGCAATAGCTATATTCCCATTGCTATCTGGCTTGGTGCCGTTAACTGAGCTGACTTTTGTAGTAATTGCGTCCTTAATGGGTTTCAAGCTGTCTAAATCGACAATTGTTTTGAAACTCGGGAAAGTCTTGTACTGTAAGGAAGCGACTCTACGATAGATTTTCTCGTTGATAATCAAAAATTGATACAGAGCGTTAGTAGTATCGTTTTCATCGTAATTTAAAACTATCAACCAGCCCCATTGTGTACCAGCTAGAGCAGCATCATCCACCTTAGTATCAATAGTACATGCTGTGATTTTATATGCACCAGTTTCAGTGATTGTGTCGGGGTTGATTTTTGCATTGCTATAGCTTTTTTTAGCTCCCCCACTGGTCATGCCATACAAACCGCCGAACTTGTCTAAAGTGCCAAAAAAGTCTGATAAATCAATGCTCCCAGTAGCGTCTGGCTTGTGCCCATTAATTGTTAGATCAACATGGGTGCCTTTTAGATCGGCATCCGTGGCAATTTTTTTGAAGTCTTTTGTTGAGGTTGTATCTACACGAGTTCTATAGTAGATTAATTCGCCCTCGCCATAGTCCCAAATATAAACAATCTGTTGAATTTCGGTGGCGCCGTTCCATTTAGGAATGTTGAAAATCCAGCCATAAAGCTTATCTGTTGCTTGGTCAAAGCCAGCCATCTTACCACTTGATTGCAATTTGCAATTCAAAAATTTAGTCATACCCACAACTGAATAAGTGTCCAGATTAATCGTTGAATCATAGATATTATTCCCATCTGCACTATTAAGTGGGTCAAGTGACTTAATTTCATCTCGGGTGTAGTATTTTTTCAGATCGTCTAAATGAGCAAACTGCGTAAAATCAACGCCCTTGATGGTTTTAACGGCTTCCATTGCGGAATCAATTGATTTCTGCAAGTCGGCTTGGATCGCTTCATCTTTAGTCAATTCCTCATTGAGTTTGGTAACTTCAGAGTTGAGTTGCGTGTTGGCTTGAGTTAACCAATTGTCAAAATCAGTCTGGAATTTGTTTAATTTGTCGTTAACTGCTTGCTGATTAGTAGTGATGAAATCATTCTGCTTGGTCGTCCAATCGGCTTTTAAGGCATTTAAGGCATTGTTGTAGTCTGTGTTCAACTTATCCAGTCTAGTTTGCAAGCCATTTAACGTTGTTTGGAAGTCGTTAATTGAGTCATTTAGCTTTTTATTATTGGTGACTTCGAAATTGTCTAAGTCATTTTGTACTTTTTGCATGAGCGCTTTGAAATGCGTTAGCATTGTCTCTGCTTTAGACCAGTAATTGTCGTTTTCGACTGGTAATTCCGCTTGTTTCAAGACTTCAATGAAGAAGTTGGTAGTTGTGTCAATTAGTTGGTGCGCATCGTCTTCAATCTCAAACCACGCTGAGCCTGATTCTTGGTAAACGGTGGTGTGCAACTTATAGCTAATCTGCCCAGCCTTGGCATTAATAATGTTGATATTATCATCGTCCACCATTTTGCCACCGTTTTTGTTTTCGCCAAAACTGATCTTGCAATTCGTCAAATCGTATGCTGAACCAGTAGAATCAACCAAGTTTGCTTTCAGTACCAGACCACTTTCCGACTGTCTAATCGTGATTCTGTCAACATCTACGGAGGTGGTGTTTTTGTCGGTTTGAAGTGTGAGTAAGGGTATACTCATTTGCTATCTCCTTTCTTGTCATTTTTAGCGACTAGTTTTTTTAGTTGGTCGTTTTCCTGTTTTAGCGACTTGTTTTCTGCCTGCAATTGAGCCAGTTGGATTGTCTGTTGCCCTATAGTCATCGCAATCGTGCTATTAATTAATTGTTGTTCATCAGTCATTTTTATCACTTTCTATATTTCGCTGGTACCATATCTCGAACAATGCTTCGGACTTCACCATCAGTACAATATTTGCTCGTATAATCCGTGTAATTGTTAGCCGTTAGTATTGTGGCGTCACCAATTTTACCGTGGTTTGCACCAATTGAGGTCACGTTAGCACCATTACTAATCGCAATTTGCCCAGACGAAAGCATCGACTCATAATTATCTGATTTTACCCATATTGCATGCCCAGAATTTTCTGGCACAAGATTATTAGATGGTGGTTCCGTTCCGATAAAAACTTCCATTGAGCCATTATATGTATACGTGTGCAGCGCTCCCTCCAGTAGAAACGATTTGACTTTTAAGCTGTCAATCTCGTCTGCTGTTAAGCGACTAGCTATAACATTCCCCCGACTATCAATTGCAGCATTAGCGTATCCATAGGGGTCTACGAATACTAAGCCGTTAGAATTAAAGCGCATGTACGACCCATCTGGATTCATTGCTCTTATTTCAGTCGGATTCTTGTAAGTTTGTCTACCAGCTTGGTCTACAAACTGTAGAACTGTACTACCACCTGATTCTATCCAATCTTGAACCTCATTAAATTGGTTGTTAATGTCAACCAAATCTTTGTCAAATTCATCTGTTCGTCCTTTTAATCCATTGAAATCATCAGTCACAATGCCAATTTCTTTCGCAATTTTATTTTCGGCAGCTAACCTGTCGCTTCCTTCTTGTTTGAGGGCATGATGGATTTGTGCTACTAAGTCAGCATTAGCATCAATTTTGTGATTTGCTCGACCGAATTTTGAGTTTGCATTGTCGTTGGCGGTTTTGAGTAGCACATGATCGTAACTAACTGGCAAAGAGCCAATGGTTTTACTGATATATTGGTGTCCCAAGGTGTCAAAGGTTGTGCTGGTAACTTGAGCTGTGAGTTGTATGCCTAATTCATCATACTCAACCCCAACAGTGTCATACAGGTGTGCTTGGCTTATTTTACCAATTTCACCTTCTGTTAATGTTGTCGATGGGTCTGGTTGACCTATTCTGTTTTGCTTCATGTAAGATTGTGCAAGAGAAGTTAGTTGGTCTATATCTGCCTGAGTGGGCTGTCCACTTTCGTTGTCATTATCGGGCGTCCAGTATTGTGATAAGTCAACAGTTGCAATCTTCTGGTGTTCTTTACCTATCCAGTTTTCAGCATAGATGAAAGTGTTCGGTAGAGTGACCAGAATTTCTTGCTGCGGTTGTTCATCGTCACTATCATCGTCACCACCACCATTGTCTGCGCCCCAATCTGGTGGAACATCATCGTCAGCGGAGTAATCAATACTGCTACTCAAAACCCAACCAGTTGTTCCATTGTATGAGACCTGACTCCATGACTCACCGTTAACTTCTGCTGTACCCAAGACTCTGAGCTGTGTGCCAACTGGAATAGTTGCGGTAATTGCTTGTCCTGCGGGTCTGTCATGTAATTCAATACTGCCTTGAGTTTGGATTTCATGGTCGACGTAATCTTTTGGTGTCTGCGGTTTTTTAGATTTCTTTTTTGACCAGTCACAACTACTAGCCTTAACCCACCTGTTCGTTGCCAGCTTGTAATACTGCACTCCTCCCGCGGTAGCTTGTCCCAGTAAATTGAAGTAGCCTCCGCCGATAGTTAGTGGTTCGGGTTTGCCATGAATTGGAACAAACGGAGAAGTCATTGGAACCCCTGGCTTGCTATAGAGTGGGCTGTTATCCTTTATCCACACACGTCCAGTCGCTGGTTGGTACGCTATATCGGCACTGGTGTCAAAACGTAAATGCGGACCATAAACCCAGCTGTTAGCACCGACCATATACCACTTGTTACCATTCTCATCAATAGCTATCTGACTGTAGTGGATTCGTTGACCTAGTTTGTATTTGTCTCCCGTTCTGTAGTGCCCATTGCCTAAAAATGGTGAGTTATAGCAGTGTACAACATCTATGCCTACCGTTGCTGTACCACTTGCAGGATAACTAATTCCCTTGCTATCTTTACCTGCGGTGGTATGACCTTGACCATTACCAGCATTAATGACGTAATCTCCTGACTTATCAAAGGTGATAAAAGTTGCGTCAACCCAAGAATTGTCTGATAGCATGTACCAATCATCGTTATTCATCGGGGCTGGGTCGCTAGAGCCATCTAATTTTCTAAGAATTTGCAGTTTTTGACCATTAGCAACAGAACCAACTATGTTGTGACCTGGATATGGGGAATCATAGGTAGTCAAATTGCCTGAGCCAAGATATTGAACAGTTCCTTGTCCAGTATATTCTTCCCCTGCTTGTGTCATGTCTGTTGGTAGGGGCTTTTTTGGTGTGGGCGTGTACTTAGCGTATGGAAAAATGCCCGTATACATTTGGCTAATATTCTCATCACTTGATATAGACCCTAAATCACGACCATGCTTAATAACTTGATTAGTGTTTTTACCTGGATTTTTTAAAAATTTGAAGTGGTAGTTGTCAAATATCCAATTACCCTTATAGAGTGTCTGCATTGATTGGGTTGGTTCGTCACCAATCTGGTCAGCACCCATGAGTATGGCTGACGTGTCGCTATTTTGGTCAACAGTGTAGTTGATATTGGCTAGGTCGGTAATATCAGTCGTGAACTCAACGCCATTAATTGCCTCAAGTCCAGGCATAGCGTCTTGCAATTCTTTGAAACACTGACTTGCGGACAAGTTAGGCAAGCTAATATCCTTGGTAATAACACGATTAGTGAAATCACTTGCGATATGTACCGCTTGGACAGTTATTTCTTCCCCCGTTTTTGAAATTTCTTGGATTCGGAACTTCTGTCTAAGCAAATTAGGGCTGGCATCTGCCATTATGACTCTGCCACTGCGTAATTCCTTGGTAAGCTTACCGTCTGCCTTATACGTAAGTGACAATGTGGGAATTGTGTTGACTGTTTGGACAACTTGTCCTGAAAGACAATCAACTAATGCCCCAATGCCATTTGTTTTGTCATTATCTGCTGCATTTTCGAATAATATTGGATAACGCAAATAAAGAATTTTGTCATTTTTAACTGTAAGTGTCATGCTAACCTCCTCCAGTTTGGCTTGTATTCAATCATGCCTAAGTCATTGCCCTGTAATCTGATTCTGTTCTCACCAGGTACCAAAAACGGGGCGTCATTATTGTAGAATTGAACAGAATTACCAAGATTAATTGGATTAGTCAGTGAATTAATTGCTAAACAGTTCTCACCATCTATATAAACCTCGTCCTCAATGTTACTCATGGTGCAATCATTGCCATTAACGGTAATTTGCCAGTTACCATTAGCTTGTCCATCTGTTTTTAAATGCCAATCTGGATAAGCAATCATGTTTGTCATATTGTAGACAGTTGTCTCAATAATTTGGTTTCCTAAGTCAATATTGCCCACCTGTTGCCAATGTATTCCGTCAGTCCTTTTCATTAAGGGCTTACAATCGAATGTAATTGTTCCAGTAAGCTCTTCTTCTGCATGAGTTTCAATCAATGGTGTCAAAACAGGAGGAGTGGTCACAATGGCTTCCCATAACCAATCTGGATTGTCACTAAATTTGAGGTAGTCATAGTCGTAACCAACTAGCCAATCATTAATTGCCCTTTGAAGTTGGTACAAGTCCACATATTGTCTAGGCTTGAAGACCGTGACATTAGCGGTCAAGGTGACATTTTTAAAACTTTGGTAAGTCTGTAGCAAGTCACCATTGCGCCCATTAATATGCGTTGCGGTGGCATCTAACTGCGGAGCTGGCATGGTTAGGGGAAACTCCACAAATATGCCAAAATCGGCTGAACTGTGGTCATGGTAGACCAGTTGCCCTTTCTGGTTAGAACGCATATGAATTCCTCCTTCCTACAGACTTTCTTACTTGGTATTTTTCGAGTTGTTTAGCTAGGGTCTTACCATCAAGATTTACTTTGGTATCAACATTAATTGGGTTAGTGCTGATTGTTTGAACTAGTGTGGCAATTCGGTCTAGCTTGTCACTGTCAACTAGGGAACCAAGTAGTGTCACAATTGTTATTAATAGTTGATTGGTTTCATCAACCTTTTTAGTGTCATTATCTGAGTCAGTACCTTTGACGATTTTTGTGGTCTGATTGAGTAAATCAACCGCACGGTTATGCTTTAGTGGGTCAAGCGGAATAATCATTTCTGGCTTATTGTTCTCACTAATATGTGCAATTTTATCAACTAGTGATAACCCACCGTTTGCATATGCTCCACCTGCAACACGTGAGAAAGCAGCGCTATCACTCCCATATACGTGCTTCATGTAGTTAATTGCCGCATAAAGGTTGTCATAGCCATTCCAGATATTGGCATTAGAGTTTTGTTTATACTTGTCAAAGGTAGGTGGTATAACTTGTGCTAGTCCCTTGGATGGTATTCCAGCTTTAGCATTTGAGTCCCAATTGTTGATTGCCTTAGGATTACCATTTGATTCACGGGCGATTACTCTCAGCCATGATTGAACCTGAAATGGTGTAGCGCTAAATCCATTAGCCTTTAATGCTCTAATAACTGTTGCTTTCCAGCGTGCAACTCCATCTCCAGCAGGGTCTGCCATGTGTTCCCCGAACATTGAACCAAGTTTTTGAATAAATTTGAAAAATCCATTCCCAACTTCATTTTTGACAAATTTCTGTAGTCCATTAGTTGCCTTGGTGTTACTTTCAACGGACTGGTGTAGTCCTTTTACACGGGCAAATTTAGGGGCTCCATAGCCCACAACACTGTCTAGAGTGTTCATATGGATACCCTGGCTAGGTGATTCTGCTGAGAAATATTTATTACCACCAGCATAAACACCAACGTGTTCACTACCACCAGCGCCCCAAAAGACTAGGTCTCCTGAATGTGCCTGAGATTTAGAAATATGCTGACTCATGGCATACTGTGAGCCAGAAAAGTGTGGGTAATTAATGCCAAATGCCTTTTTGAGAGCATACATTACTAGACCAGAACAATCAAAACTATCTGCTCCAGAAGCACCCCAAACATAAGGCTTGCCTTCACCATATTTTTCAACTGCTTTTAACAGTGCTGAACTTGCGCCACCACCGTCTAAATCGTTTGAAGCCATACCCCAAAGAGCTGACCACCATTTTTTGACATTGTCTTCAACTTTGCCAAAAGCATCTTTCCCAAGAGTAGCCATAGCACTAGCTACACCCTTTGGATTTGTCCATGAAAACAGTGACTCAACGTATTTGATAGGATGGCTAACAATCTTGGTTGCTAAATCATAGTATTTTTTGAGGTTGCCAGCTGTTTGCTTGACCCAGTTCCATGCTCCACCAATAGCTGAACCGACATTATTAGCAATTGAGCCAAAGAAATTGCCAATTGTACCACCTGCAAAATGATAGTTGCCCATCATAGCCATTAATAAGGCTGTATCTTTGGCATTGACCACATTATCGCCTGGCATTAATAGCGCTTGAGTGTTGCGTCCTTGAATAATACCTGCTGAACCATCGGCATGAATGAGCATTTCTTTATTGTTGGTCTGTGGTGAGTCATTACCATCATTAAGAGTCGCCATTATTGGTTTAGTGATTGGGCTTGACAAGTTTTTGAAAATATCTGTCGTACCTTTTGCCAGCTTTACATGCCCTAGTAGACTGATGGTGTGTTCTTTACCACCAAAAGCATGGATAACAGAGTCAACTGCTTTAATACCACCATTTACTATGTCGATTAACCCATTCATGGCATTCTGTGCAATCTTTTTAATGGTTTTCCATACTCCGCTAAAAATGCTAGAAACACCATTCCACAAGCCATTCCAGCCAGATTTAAACTTACGTCCAAAACTAGACAAGCCTGAGTTAATGCTCTTTGTCCAAGAATTCCAAGTGTCACTAATTTTGCTGAAAATTGACTTATAGAGCTTATGCACTCCACTCCAAAGATCGTTCCACTTATCACTGAAAGCTTTACTAAAACTGCTAAAGCCTTTTTTGATTGACTTCCATGCACTACTTATATGGCTGACAGTGGAATTAAAGAACTTTTTGACATTCTTGGGAATTGACTTGAACCAGTTAATGACATTAGTAATTGTCTTCTTAATTGGCTTTAAATTCTTGATTATTAAAACAGCAGCTGCACCAATTGGGCCGCCCAACATGATAGTTAAGCCAGCCCAGTGCTTCTTAACCCAATTAATAATTGTGCTGAATGTCTTTTGTACACTTTTACCAAACTTGCCTAACTGTTTGCCAACTGAACTGAAGAATTTTCCAATGTTTTTTAACATTGAATTGACAAAATCTCTAAATGGTTTGCATTTTGCATAGAGCAAGCCAAGGACAGTAATTACTCCAGTAATACCTAGTATTATAGGGTTCATGTTGGAAACAAGTGCTAAACCTTTCTGGACAAGCGTTACCCCCTTAATTGCAGTAGCAACAGTTTTAAACCCTCTAATAGTTGCGGCGATACCTTGTATTAGCTTTGCACCAGCTATTGCGCCGATTAAAGTAGTGCCGAAAACCTTAATTTCTGTCGTGTGCTTAGTAATAAACTCAATGGTGTTAATAATTCCTTTGCCAACATTTTTTGCCAAATTAGCTGTAATACTTTGCAGGTGCTTACCTGTTGCATTAAGCTGACCGTTTTTACCAGTGATAGCATCAAGACCTTTTGAAAGACCGTCTAATGCAGAGGTGGCAATTGGTTTCATGACTGCAGCTTGGAAGTTTGTCCATGTTCCTTGTGCTTTGGCTAGTTTACCCTCAGCGGTTTCTCCGTACTTGCTCCAAGCTTCACCTGATTGACTAGCTGCCTTAGTCATGTAGCCTTTTAATTGGTCACCTGAAATTTTCCCAGCCTTAAGAGCGTCATTGAAGGCTTTCTTAGACATACCACTGGCTTTCTGGATTGCGTCTTTCAGTCCAGGCATGTCCTTGAAACTCATATTGAACTTAGATAAGATGACCTTGGCACTTGAAAACAGTCGGGTAAGCTTGCCACTTGCACCAATGATTTGCTCGGTGGAAGCACCACCAGCTTTCCCAAAGGCAAAAATCTCGTTAGTCAAGGCTTGGGTTTGCTTGATGTTGCCGCCAGTAGCGTTGTAGATGGCTTTTTGTGCTGCTGTTATTTCGGTTCCTGAAGCATTTGATACGCTCCTGATTTTCCCGATTTCGCCTACAAGTTCCTCGGCACCTTTCTTACCAGCGCCCATATGCTCCCAAGCTTCTTTGATTTCGGTACCCGCTTTGGCAAGTTCGAAACCTTTTTTGGCAGCGCCCATTAAAGTTGAGCCTAGTCCACTGATAGCACCAGTTACTGCGGTACCAATTGCTGAACCTTTGGCAATATCCTTAATTGAAGTCTTGGCTTCATCGGCACTCTTTTTGGTTCCGACTAGCTTTCCTTTCAACTTGTCTAAGAAACCGCTTGGTTTTGCTTGGTTGGTGGACTTAGCAAATTCGTCCATTTGCTTCTTGGCGTTGGCTAGGCTGGTAGCGGTCTTATTAACTCGTACCTCTTGTTGCCTGTAGGCATCACTAGACTTGCCTGACTCGGTTGCTAGTTTGGCAAGTTCAGACTGCTGAATAGTTAACTGCTTATTTAGATGGTCAACACTGTTCTTGTATGCGTCCATCTGACGGGAGTTGGCTTCTTCGGTTTTACCCTCGGCTTTAAGTCGGTCAATGTAGGACTGCTCAACGGCAACTGCCTGTTTGTAACCTTTTTGAAGTTCTGCTAATCCTGAAGTGTAGTAGGACATGCCAGATTTGGCTTTACTTAATTGACTTGTTTCTTTCTCGATGGAAGAACTGGCTTGAGTGATTGACTTTTGCAAGTCATAGTAGCGTTTTGTCCCTTTTTCGGTAGAGGTGTCCACCTCTGATTGTTGTTTTTTGAGTTCAGAAAGTCTGGCTTTTTGCAATTCAAGGGACTTGCTTAGTCCCTCAATCTTAATTTGCTGGGCTTTCTGGCCATCTCCATTACGCTTGGCCGCTGCTTCATTGGCTTTAAATTCTGCAGAGTTCGCTTTCATCGCACTGGTCAGTGTTTTAAAACTCTTTACTGCTCCAGATACATCTAAGCCAACTTGACTAGCCATATCATGCTGTAATTCAACCATTTTTAACCTCCTTTCTTATTTGCAAATTTTGAATGTCGCAATTGTTCGATTGGGTCAATCAATTCAATTCTTTCTTCTTTTGGTCTTGCTTTCATTACTGACAACAAGTCGTAATAGTCCTCATTTTTAGCTTGACTTGGTAGAATACCCATCTCTGTAAACTGCTTAAGGTTCAGCAATAGGTCTTCCTTATTATTTTTTAAGCTGGCTATAGTCTGTCTTCTTTTGTTTGCCAATAGGGCTAGTCTTTTGGGTCGGTTTTAGCCACCTTGTTTTCAAGTTCTTGCTTCTTTTTGGCTGTCTTGATTTCGTCGTCTGACAGTCCTTGTAAACGCATGATTAAATAGCCTAGGATTTCTCCCACTTCTTCCATGCTTGCATTTTTCCGAAAGTTTGTCATTTCTTCATCTGATACTTGTGTGAAATCTTGGATAAATGACAACATATCCTTCGTCATTTTAAATACATTTTTTGAAGTGGTGAGGTCGTCTTCTGCATTATCTTGTGATTCCAACATTTCGATATTTAGTTCTTGTGACCTAAGCATTAAGTCAACGCTTGGTTTTACCTTGATTGTGCGGTCAATGTGCATTAATGGTTTTAAGTTGATTTTGATTTTCATATTTGTTACTCCTTGTGCTGAGATGGCAATTCTATGGTCGTCTAAGTCTGTAAAGGTGAACAACTTGTCCAACTTTGTCGTTAGAATTGCGATTTTAGAAAAAGAAAAAACACCCACGTTTCTGTGAGTGCTTTAATAGTTATTATTTTTAGTTATTTGGGGTATTGTTTGGGGTGTTAACTGCCTGCCAACCTCCACCGACTTCTTTCATAACGGCAGCTAAATCGAATCCTGTTTCATCTGAGAACCAAATCTTGTAGGGTTCTTGATGGGTACTATCATTAGGGTCGACAAATACTGTTGGGTCTAATGGGTTCATAACACTGGCTGACAAAGTTGTATCTGCGTCTGCTTCTGAGTTAGTGTCCGTTGAGTGATTAGAAGCTTCTTCAACGACTTCTGTGTTGGCTAAACCTTCGTAACTGTGAATCGTGTTGTCGGCCAATGAGGTTGAAACAATAAGCATGGCAATATGTGGTTTTTTGAGACCTTTTACAAAACCGCCCTTACCGTCTTTGACATAACCTTTCATCTTCATGAGAATTTCGTGATTCAAGTCTAAGGCTGTTAATGCTACCTTGGGTTGGGCTTTCCCGTAACTAACACGCTTTACGACATCGTTGGCGTATTGTTGGGTACCTTCAACCTCTAATCCTGTAATATTGGCGGCTGTAAAACCTTCTCCTGTACCATTTGCTTCGTACATACCGTTCTGTGATAAGCCTTTATCGCCAGTGATAACTTTGCCGTTGTCATCTAGTGACCAGAAATATACTGTTTTAATACCATGTGCTGACATATATTTATCTTCTCCTTTTATATTGCTTGATTGTTTATTACATAAAATGTTTTTGTTGTTTGTTGTGTGTCGGGGTCTATGGTGTGGCTCCCTGATTGTTCTATAAGCCAGCCCTTATCAATTAATTGTTGCAGCAATTGAATTTCTTCTTCTTGAATGTTGACTTCCACATTAACTCCCCAAAAGATTTGAACCTCTAAACTGGTTTGCCACCGACCAATTTTAGCGTTAGCCCAGCCACTGGGTTGGTTACTTGCTTCTGTAATGAACACGATTGTGTTATTGGTGTCATTCATTTGCTCGGCTGACAAGTTGCTACAGATAATGTTGTCGGGTAATACCCAAGGAAGATTGAGCGACAGAATATCGTCACGTAATTCGTCTACTGGTAGTTTCATCTGTCCTCAATCTCCTTCTTCTTTTTAGCCATTGCTTCATACACTTGGGGCTCTATTTCCTTTAACGTTGTGTCAAACCAATGATCACCTTTGCGAAACTTTGTCCCATCATTTAGAAACCGTGCTATATAGCCCTTTTTAACAAAGCCGACTGTAGTTACACCGTTATGCTTACCAGTTATATCACCAGTTTCAACTTGTACATCGTCTGCTAAGTGTTCGTACTTGGCGTTTGAGTAGTGCAACTTTTTAGCTTTGTCATGAATAGCGTTGGCTAATACCTCTGCACCAGCTTGGGTTATCTCTTCCTGTGCTTTTGAATCTGGAATCTTTTTTTGCACATCTGCCAAAAACTGCTTTGTCCATTCTTCGTATTGCAATTATCTCCCCTTCTTTCTTAAGGTGAGGTAATCATAGGCAATTATTTTGTTGCTGTCATCTGAGCTAATATTCACGATTGCATATTGGTTATTGTCATATTTGACCAGCATATCATTCGTTACCCTCGGATTATGCCTAATCACAATAATGGGTTGGTCTAATTGCTCTGGCGTTAATGTTATTTGTTGACTAATTGCACGGGTATATGGGGCACACCAAAGAGTAAAAACTGTGACAAATTGAGAAATGTTACCGCCTGTGTTAGGATTGTGTACCATCTTATTTGCACCAAATTCGGCTTTTTTGTTTAATGAATATGGCTGAATACTATTTAGGGGCATGATTACCACCACCATACTTATGCTCAAGGGCACTAATCAAGGCATTAACTCCAGGTGCTTCACCAGCTGACAACGTACGGTCATAATACGATTGAGTTGCTAAGGCTTTAATTGCCGAGGTATACAGTGGATCATTTTGTAGTGCAGGATTATTAATGTCTTGTATTGCATGATTAACAACGGCTGTAGCTGTAGCAATAAGGTTAGTCATGGTTGTCTCTTCTTCGGTTGTGTCGTCAATATGCAACTCGTCTAGTAACTCTTTTGCGTCTATCATGTTGCACCACCTTTTCTAATCAACCGCCACCGTGTGGTTACTGTTTATTTCTAAGGGCGATCAATTTCTAATACTATTTTGCGGATTTTCCTGATGGGGCTGTTAATGTGATTAACTTACCTGCATCTGGGTCAGCAACTTTGAAATCGGCACGAATATATGAAGCTAATTTTTGACCATATAAATCGTTGTCTACCCATTTAACTGATACTTCGTCCTTATAGGCTTCTAATACAAAACTCTTGAGGTCGCCAAAGAACGCTTTAGCACCACCACCAAGAACTGTGTCTGGTACTGTTACAATCGGGTAACCTAATAATGACTTACCACTTGCTGCAGCAATTGAATCCTCGAATAAATAGCGCCCGTTACCATCTTTCAACTTGTCAATGAATGCGTATGCGGATTCTGTTACAACAAAAGTCTTATTTACATAGTTAGATAAACCAATGTTTACTGCGTCCTTAATACCATCGGCATCATTTGCTGAAACTGCTGTTGCTGTCGCTAAAACTGCACCAATCTTGTCTTGTTCAGTTAAGGCACGCATGTCAGTTAAGTATTGAGCGACAATGGTGTTGATTTGTGCGTAATCACTTAACATTTCGTTGGAAATTGGAATAGCACCTGCATATGTTTGAAGCTTGTAATCGACTTCGGCAATTCCCATTTTCGCTAATTCTGGGTTTTGTGCCAATTCTGCTTTAGTTGCCAACCGTGCAGTACCTTTTGCAATTACAGGTAATTGACCAGAGGTAGCATTAACGGCAATACGGTTAACTAATGGCGTTAATACATTGGCGTCCTGTGGTGTTTGTTGTGGGTCTAATACTTGTTTTGGTACTAATACTTGTCCCTCGACATTGGTGGTAATGTTGTCCCTTGTTGAACCGTGTGACTTAACATACTCTGCAAAACCACGTAATTGGTTGTCTTTGTCATTATTAATACTTGTTGACTTAATTGTTTGCACGCTTGCTCTATCTTCTTTCTTATTATTCAAACTTCTTACTTCTTCATCGTCGTCATTATTGGCATCATCGTCTGTTGAATCGTCTGTTGAATCGTCTGGTGTGTCGTCTGGTAGGTCTGATATATCGTCTGCATCTGCACGGGCTTGGTCTTGTTTTGACTCTGCTAAAGTATCAACTACTTGTTTTAACTGTTGCATTAATGCACTAAAATCTGCCAATTGTTTAGTGTCTTTTGAATTGTCGTCATTTTCAACTTTTGAATTGTCGTCTTGTTGAGTTGTTTCTGTATCTTTTTCATCTTGTGTGTTATCGACTGTGTCTCTTTTACTGCGCTTTTTCAAATCTAATTCTCCTTTTTTGTAATTGTCTAATGATCTTTGAATTTGCACTGAGGTTTCTTGATATGCAGGAAGCGTAACAAGACTAATCTCTGGAACATCTTCAATTTGATTAACTGTGTGAATGAGTGTTCCGTCTTTATCTTGTTGCCAACTGTCTCCGTTATCTGCTATATCAAATCTAAAACTACAGCCCTTTATATTGCCATTTTTTATATCTGTAAAAACATCATTGCCTAGAGTGGTGTCTGGTAATGTGGCAACAAAAAACAGACCCTTGTCATCTATTTTTGTAGACAATGTGTGTGAGTCTGCTCTTGCTAATATTGAGTTGAAATCATGCCCGTACAGGAGCATTAATTGACTTAGGTCAACGTTATCCAATGCGTTCGGGCTAATATATTCAATAAAACCCATGTTCTCGGACGGTTGGTTAAACACGACTGCGTAACCGCTTATCTCGTGGTTGCCATTGTCTAAATCTCGAACCTGTAGGCTGACTGGCCTTGTGCGTATATCATTATTAAATTTTGAGTTCATCTACGTTAAAAACACCTCTCTTCACTAGTAAATGCAATGCTTGTTGCTGTGATAAAACTGGTGTTGTACCAGCTGTTAATTTGCTAATGTTGTTTATTAGTTGGTTACCGTCTCTGTCAATTGCTTGGTTTATGTCTAATTCCAGATTAGGAACCTGCAATTTCATTCTTAACTCTGAAACAATTGGGTCTATATACCGTGTTAACGAGTTAACATATAAGCTCTGTATTTGACTGACATTTGACTGATTGTCACTCTTATTAGGGCTGAGATAGCTGGCTGGTATTCCAAAGGCTGTAGCGATTCGTCCAGCGTCTGCGTCAATGGTGTTCAAAAACTTTGCAACATCGGCATTAATCTGCAACTGACTAAGTTGGGCTGAATTGTCTAGCACTAAAGTTGAACCAGCGTTGTCTCCAGTATATTGAGATTCAAACTCCTGTCTAACTTTATCTTTCCCTTCTTTATTCGTCTTAACGGGAAGGGTAATTATGTTTGACGGTAAGATTGCTTTTTCTAATTGTTTGAGGGTTAACCTGTCACTGTTGGCTGTAACTCTAAGGGTATTGGCTAAACTTTCAAGGGGACTAATTCCAATAAAACGATTAAGTGAACTATCTCCCTCGCCTGTACATAACAGTCTGAGGTGTATCATTTCAGTCGATTTAACCTCGATATTGGGGCGGTTATCCTCAAAGTTGATTGTGTAAGTAAGTGACTGACTATCGTCTGACAGGTTTAACTCGACTTGACTTGTGGGTATTTGTTCCAATTTGACAGGGAGATTATTTTGGTCACGACTGATAAGGAGGTAACTATTACCAGTTAATAGCATTTGTGCATATGCCGACTGCCAGAATGAATAACTGCTAATCATGTTGCTTGGGGTATTTAAAATGGAAATTGTAGGAGGAAAATTTTTGAATTGACAACTGGCAATGTCACTAGCGATTAAGGTTACTGCATTTAAGAACTCTGGGTTTTTGAGTGCTGTTGAAACACTTACTAAACTATTCGGGACAATTGTGCCTCCAGAAATGCTAAAACTGGCATAATTGCTATTGCTTGAAATTGATTGAGAGCGTGTATTTGTTGGGTTAATTGCATTGGATAAACTTGTAAAAATGCCTATGATTCCTCACCCCCTTTTGCTGAGCCAAGTAATACTGCCAAAATTATTAGGGCTAATCCAAGAACAAAAAAGCCAACTATCAAATTAAACAGGTAGCTGGCAATAATAATGAAAATTAGCCCTAAAATAAACAATATCAGTGGCACAAAATATAAAAATTGTTGCATTGCTTTTCTGCCCCTTTCAACTATTACACCTAGGGGAGTACGGATTTTAGAATATTTTTTAATATCATATATTGATTTTTAATTATTAAATGCTATAATAAAGATATGAAGAAACCAAGATTTAAAAGTTATAAACGTCCTAATGGGCACAATGAATTTTACGAATTCTATTGCCAGCTACCTAAAAAAGACCAACAAAAATTAATAACAACAATTAAAGCTATTCAAGATTTTGGCTTGGTAACTGCAGCTAAGCAAGAATGGATTAAAAAATTAGATAAAAATCTATATGAAATTAGGTCTAAGGTTAGCTCCAATATCCAAAGGTGTTTGTATTTTCATGCTGACGCTAATCAGTATATAATCACCCATGGTTTTACCAAGAAAACACAAAAAACACCTAAAAGAGAAATCGACCATGCTAATGTGATTAAATTGGAATATTACCAAGAAAAAGGAGATTTAAAATAATGAGAAAAGATGCTTTAATTGATGTTGATGATATTTTTGCGAAAGATATGGAAGATCCAGAATTTAGAGCTGGGGTTACTGCTGAATACAATAAATTAGTTGCTTCTGTTGCGGTACGCCAAGAACGTGAACAATATGGTTGGACGCAAAAAGAATTAGCTACAAAAGCTGGTATACCACAATCAACAATTGCTCGTATAGAAAGTGGGGCTAACACCAGTATGGACACTATGTCTAAAATAGGTAATGCTTTTGGAAAATCTGTAAAAATTAGTTTTTCGTAAAACAAATAAGTTAAAAAAAAATAAGAACTGCTATTAGTAACAGTTCTTTTTTGTTTGATCTTAAAAACCAAAATCATTGGCATAATAATTGTCTATATCCTCTTGACTCATATTTGTAAATGGGTTCTTTTTCGTTTCATCTACAGCATTTCTGTCTGGATCAGTGAACCAAAATTGTGCTTCACTCATTGCATCTATAACTGCGTCTACACAATCAATTTTGGCTGTCCTAACCTCTTTATCAATTTTTACCCCATAATTATTCTCTGCGATTACTGCATTAGCCAAACTATACTGCAAAATCGGGTCGTCCAACATGCTAATTCTGTGAGTTTCAAATGCTTTTCTCAATGCGTTGGTTGGGGAATCTAGTGACAACGTACCCTGTCTCAATGTAATAAATGGTATTTCTGGAAGTTGTTGACTCCACCAATCTATAAGTGTATTGGCACCGTAAGCATCATAAATAAATGCCTTGACATGTAATTGATACTCCTTAATGAAGTCAATAAACCAATTACCAACTGTTTCTTCGTCAATTTCGCCCCACTGATTTTTGGCTATATCGCAAAATCCTTTGTCCTCTGCGCCCTGATAATTAATTCCATCTGTTTCTGACTTTATTTCAATTGACTTTTGCGCTCTGGCTGTTGGGACAAAACTGTGTTGGTAAAGAAAATAATGTTTTTGTCCGTCTTGGTCATATGGGAAAACAAAGGCAATGGCGGTGTCGTCTGAAAATCTAGACAAGTCAAACCCGACATAACAATCACGTCCATGCATGTCAAAATCATTACTATCAATGATTGCAGCTTGTATATCATCAAGTTGTAAGTAACGGTTAACACTGGTTGCAAGCCACATATTTAGGTTACGGTTTTGAAATTTATAAACTTCTCCTGACTTGGATCTTCTGTCCTTTTCGTCTGTTAATCCTTTGAGCAAAGTGTCATGTATGCTTGATAAATCTAACAGTGGATTTGACTTGACCCAAGTTTCTGGCTTATCAGTTTCGTCAAGGCTGTCCTGCTCCCACACAATCATTAATGAACTATCTTCTTCTCGATTGTTGTCTTTTTCCAAGACTTCTAACAATCGCTTTTCGTCCTGATACATGGGGCAATTAGAGTTGCCATAGGCTGTTGATACTGCAATTGTTTGGTGATTATTGGTTTGAACTTGTCCAGAAGTGATTTTCCCCATACTGCCGTTGTCCCAATGGGCGTCACCGTATTCGTCAATTACCGCTAGCAAAAAATGGTAGGAGTCAAATTGACCTGAATTTGCTGTTAGTCTGATTAGATTGGATAATGTTTTTTTGGATTTTACTACATCATCGTTGGTGTCTATTTTTTGCTTTTTGATCAATTGCCTAAATCCTGGGGTTTCTCCTAATAGTCGGAATGTCTGTCTGATGTATCGCCAACCTTTATTAGACTGTCTTTCAACTGGTGCTGAATAAAGATTGTCTTGGTTATAACTGTTTGGATTCTCTATCAAGAAATTGTATGCCAATAAAATGTTGCTGACATATGTTTTTCCATTAGTACGGGCTTCACTCAATAATACATAGGTGAATCTTTTCTGTTGGTCTTTCTTAGCTCGCCAGCCTTGGATTAGGCATAGTTGAAACTGTTGGAACAGTAAAAGTGGTATAGGCTTGTTTGCGGAAACATCGGGACAAAGTTTCGCAAAGTTGAGAATCTCTCGGCATTTGTCTAGGTCATAGTAGTAATCAAAATCTGAATTATCTGCTCTGACTAAATCATTTAAATGTCTAAAACATGCCAATTGTATCTTGTAGCAGGCTAATTGTTTACCCGTCAAAACCTTGATTGAATACCGTGTAGCAGGGTCTTTATACTTTTTGATCACATTATTGAAGTAACCATCATCTAATAATTGGTTAAAAGTTGGCAATAATTTTGTGTCCCTTTTTGTGAAATCGAATTCTTTCACCTGTTGAACTTTTTTAGAAGTCATTAGTATCACTGCCAAGAATGTCCTTTACATCTGTATCATCATTATCTATATCAAGGGCTGTTAGTTGGGCTCTTGCTGACGGGCTTAATCCTAGTTGGCTGCCTAGAGAATTGATTTTTACGCTTGCTGAATCAATGCTTTTTAATGCTGGATTTGGTTTGAATCCCTGTTTGTCATGAGCGATAATTTCTCCAGATGAGTTCTGTACTGATTTAATTATTTCTGTTTGTACACCATTTTCATTGAGTGCATCGTATGATTCTCGCAATATTTGATAGTTAATACATAATGCCTCAACCATAGCCCTATCTGGTGTCTTGACTACTTTTGTTGAGTTTAGAAATGGTACTATTTTAGCCCACATTGCACGTGCATAACTTTTCAGATACGTTGGTGGTGTAGTTGGCAAATTGTCTAATCCAATTGTTTTCTCTATCATTTTTTCAGTCTTTTTTCTCTGTCTACTTGGCGCATTTTTATCAGTTGTTAGTTTTGTTTTTCTCATTATTTTTCTCACTTTCTTTTTGTCATTACCCCCCATGAATCAACCAATCAATCAACACATGCAAAAAAGGAGACCAGTCTATTGTGAACGCTCTTCCTGAGACTCACGGGGGCGGGGGTTTAAAATTCACAAACTTTTAAATTTGTGAAACTGTT
Organism: Bombus vestalis; assembly: GCA_963556215.1. Lineage (NCBI taxonomy): Eukaryota > Metazoa > Arthropoda > Insecta > Hymenoptera > Apidae > Bombus > Bombus vestalis. Next base: position 76,192 of record CAUVYS010000175.1, read on the forward strand.
TCATAAAATTTTGATTTTTGTTTTTTTGATTTTTTTATTTTTTTATTGTCGGTTGAGCAAATGTATAATCTCAATTGCCAATAATGTCAAACCGCTTATCCATAGCCCAATACTGGTTGGTATACCAATGAACGTCATTAACCAAGTTGTAACTAGTATTACTCCTGTCCATACCATTAGTGGTATAAGTGTTGTCACAAATAAAATGAGAACCCCTAATATTGTTGTAACAATTACTCCTATTAATATTGCTATGCTTTTGATTATTTGCATTACTATCTTGCCTCTATTCTCTTAACTCTTTCTTGCCAACTGTCTTTCCCAATCTTGATGAATTGTTCTCTCGACTGGTTGCCATATTTGTCCTCTATCTGTTTTTCTAAGTATTGCTTGATTCCATTACATCGATTGCACAAAGTCCATAAGTTGTCTGGTTCTAACTGTCTGTCTACATCTCCACAATATTTTCTCGGCAATATATGGTCGACTGTAAGACGGTTGGCTTGGAAATTGTTACCGCATATCTGGCATGTGTACATGTCCCGTTGCAATACATAATCTCTTGCTCTTTTCCATTGTTGGGAATGATAGAACTCGTTGGCTGACTTATCTCTTTTTGTGTTGTTGTAGTCTTTCTGCTGGCTTAACCGTCTGACACGATTACTTGGTCGATTATCGTTTTTATCTTTTATGTCTTTGTATTGTTGACTAATTACCTTCCAATGTTTTGCGCAAAAGTGATTATCGTTATTAATCTTGGCATTACATTTTGGGTAGCTACAATGATGGTATATATTTGTGGGCTTACTGCTATTAGTTAAGTTGTGTATCATGTTGTACTACCTCTCATTTATTACACATTTGTTTTTACGAAAAAAGGACAGATATATTACTGTCCCTTACTTGTTTATTCTCCATATTCAGCTAACAATTGCTTGGCTAATTCTAAGGCTTTTTCTTTTTTATCATCTGTTAACTGTTTTGTTTTGTTGGATTGGTTTACTTTGTAGTTTTTAATTTTGTTTGCTGCTTTAGTCAAACTGTCTGAGTCTTGGTAATCATAACTGTTAGTGACTGTTTGTTGATAGTAATTATTTGATTGATTTCTTTCCCCTTGATTAGTAACATTTGAAGCTAAAACATTCCAGTAATTGGAATAAGTACCGTCCTCATGTTTTTGGCTGGCTGTCGTGATTTTCCCTGTTACTGTTACAATGTCTCCCTTGCTAACTTTTTGATTTCCTGCAACGGGTATGAATGCGTGGACTGTTTTCCCATTATTGCTTACTTCAGTAGTCTTGACCGTAAACTTGAATACATTGTTGCTTACTTGTTTTGGGTCTGTTGCTACTACACCGCTGATTTTGACTTCGTTTAAACTGTTACTCATTATTTGTTTTCTCCTTTTGTAATTGGTTGTTTAATTTGGTTATTTCTTTTTTGACATACTCTATGAATGCCTGTTTGTCCTGACTATTGGCATAATCATGGATTAGTGTGTATTGGTAATGCACCTCTGGTATTTCGGCAATTTCAGTCTCCCAAAAAGTTAAATCACTATAAATTAACTGTTGGACTACACTGCTATCACCTTGTCTGATTAATTTTTGCATGGTCTTTAGTTTTTTCAGTCTGTTTGCTAATGTTTGTTGTTTCTCGGTATTGGGTATCAATTTTCTTATTTCTTTTCTATGCTTTGAGCAATATCTCTCAATATCACCAATCTTGCGGTAATATTGTCGTTTGCTGAGATTATATTTTTCTCTCGTCTCTAGTTCGCCTACCTTGAGCGTTGAAATAATAATTTGTGCCGTTTTCTTGTTGGGGAATATTTTTGGCACCAATCTAATTGCCTGTTGAATGTCGTACTGGTTGGGTTGTGTTACTGGCTTGCTTATATTGTCAATGTCAACTTCTGCCTCGTTTTTCAATCGTTTGAGGTATTGATTGATTAATCCTTTACGGCTATATGTAATCCTCGTTCTTAGCCAATAGTTATCTGTGTTGACCATATGCTTGACCTCCATGGGGTCTAATTCCCGCAAACGCTTGAAGTACAGCTCGTTAATCAATGCTGACCTCGCTTCCTTACTAGTTCTGTTGGTTGCCTTAGCGACTTTGCTGGCTTCACATTTGAAGAACTGCATGGCTTGGATTTCTGTCAAGGTTTTGTCCCATTTATTATTTTGCATTTCTAATCGCCACCTTCATTCCAAGCCAACCAATAACCATTACTAGTGCCCCAATTATTCCTGTGACAGTGTTATCTGTGATAATGCTGGCAATGGCTACTCCCATGCCACTACCCGTTAAAATTGGTAAAAATGTATCTTTTGCAATTTGTTTGAATTTTTCCATGTTTTTGCTTCCTTTTTTGCTTATTTGAGTTATAATTTGTATAATGGATATTAGACACTTTTTTAAATTAACAAAAATAAAAAAGAAATCCTGTTGTACTATTGGTTATTATTCCTGTGGCAATTCCTTTAATTGTGCTGGCGGACACTCCTGTAGCTATTTGTGCCTGTTGCATAGATGGGTATTGAGTAGTAACACCATTTTTTATTGCCCTAACTTTTTTACCTTGATATTTGTTGTCTGGGGTTACCCTTTTCTTTCTATTTTGTGAAATAGTTAGCCATTGAAGATTGTCTGCTCTGTTATCCAAACGGTTGCCATTGATATGATCCACCTCTAGTTTTTCTGCTGTGACTGGTTTTTCTAGCCATGCTTGTGCGACCAATTGTTGCACTGTCTTGGTAATGGTTTTGCCATTGTTGCCCAATAGAGTGACGATCTTATAGCCACTGTTGTTTGTATGTTGCTTGATTATATGCCCTTGTACGTGTCTGGTCTGTTGTTTGCCACGTCTAATGTAGGTCGTATTGTGGTTTATTTCTCTAATCTGACCATCTTGGCTAATCTCATAGTAGTCTGCAATTTTTGGGTCGTCTAAAGGTTTCCAAGTTTCATCATTTTGTACAACCTCCATATCTGCATTAATAGTTAGTGTTACAATTGGTAATTCGATAATTTGTGTGTTTTGCATTTTGTTTTTCTCCTGATTAAAAACTATTAGTTACCCCTTACGCTATCTAATATAGTATAAGCTTTTTGTTACTTTTTAATTATTTTCTAAGCATTTTTTCTTGCATAGTATTCACTTGCGTTAACGATAACTTTGTCTGCCAAGGTTCTCTTCTGTGAGTTGAATCCTAACATGTAGGCTAGTTTGCTGCTTATTTCGATTAAGTTGAACTGTTTCCAAATTAACAGATCCTTCATATGTTGTAATGCTGTGTCACCTTGCATGTGCATATTTGCTCTTTGCAGCATCATAGCCATTTGTCTCTTGGGAATGACGTCATTAACATCATCTTCTAGCTGATTCTTGATTTTTGTTATAACTGCTAATTCCTCGGTTGTTATGGTCTTGCCATTGTGATTAACAAATTGTTTTGCTGATTTTGCGCCTAGCCAATACTCAACTAGATCTGATCTTACCGCTGCGGTTGTGTCTAGGTTTATTATGTCAAGCAAAGCTGACCAATCTACTGTATCGATGGATACCATCTGATAAATACTTGGTGCTAACGTGTAGCCGTCTTTGGTTTTCTTGGCACGATCCTTACCTTCTTTTTTATTTAAAGTTTGTATGCCTGCTAGTGTGTATTTTTCGGGTATTCTCTTCAGCCAACCAGCTAAAAGAAACATGCCCATGCAATTGTGTATTTTGCTAATAGACATTGTAGGTGAAATGACTGTCTTTAATTCCTTGAGAGAGAAGTTGGTCAACGTTATTGTTGGATCAATTAACTTGTTTGCTTCCTCCGTTAATAGACCACGTGTAAACAGCTTAGAATATGTCACAACACATATGGCTCTAGCAACGGTTAATAGATCATCGCTGGATTTACGCAAATCAGAACTTGGTGTACCAGCCCAAAAAATTGATTTCAATGCTTTTCCCTTCATTTGTGTTGTTTTCCGCTCCAATTGGAAAAGATTGTCTTTGGCAATTTCTCTAGTTGCAAAATCTGAGTTACTGTAATCCAGTCCACAGAAATCTTGAAGAAATGGGATCAAGTCACCCTCTGGTAAAACTCCAGCTAATACTTGTAACGTTAACAACTTAGTCCGATGGCTTGGCAAGACCCATACTCTGTGTTTACCTTGTGTCATGCTAACTGTTCCTTTAGTTTCTTTGCCTAGCAATTTTGCCAATGGTAGCATGTCTGTTGCCTTAATTAATGAGGTTCTTGATTTACGTCTAAAACTATATTGTTGTTTTTCGTTCATATTAATGATTGATTTGATCTGAGAATAATTCTGCGACTCCCTCCAATTGTGTAATAGATCATAATTTTGGATTTTTTCTGTTGTGTTACTCATTTTGTTTTTCCTCCTAATTAAATCTGGCTATTATTTACCCTGCTAATACTAATCTAGTATAAGCAATTTATAAAACGCTTTCATTTACTCACTTTTGAAAATCTTTACCAAATCTTAATATTTATGCTATTTATTTACTAATTCTTTAGAATTGGTATTTGAGAAAAAAGTATGACAATTTGTTTTTCTCCTTTTGCAATAATTATAACATACATGTAACGTTTTTTTATTAGCCGCTCTAAGGTTTAGGGGGTATACTATACTGAACGGGAAAGAACAATTTTGCATTAAAAAATTGACAAAAATTAGGTCAAAAAACGCTGGAAACTCTTGGGACAGTAAGATTTGTAGGTAGTCTCACCGATTTGGGTGGGAATGCGGGGTAGTTATATAATTGACACTGGTTTTACTGTTATTACGTGTAGCATAATACAAGTAATAAACAAAGTAATACATGATTAGACAATCATGATGAAACACAAAAAGACACATAGGTTTACAAGGGATAACTAGGCATTAGAGCCTAGTCATTCCCTACAAACCTAAAACACATTTGAAAAGTCTGAAGAAAGACAAAAAGAAAAAAAGAAAAGAAAACAAAGAAATATTTCTCTTTCTTCAAAAGAGAACGTCCTCAAGGTGACTAACCTTGTGGGCAGGAGAGCCTTGGCTCGGGGAGCCCAGTCTCCCCTAAAGAGATTAAAAGAAAAAACAAAAAGAAATTGAAGGAAATACTTGAGAAATGATTCTTTTCAATTTTTTGAAAAAATATCCAAAATTCATTTGAGAAAATAGAGAAAAAGATTGAAGAAAATCCTTTTACATTTTTCCTCAAAATAATCTTCAAAAAATTCTGAAGAAAATAGTTAATAAATTCTCCTTCAATCTCTTTGAAAAGTTTTTTCCACTCTTTTTTAAACGTTTATAGGGCTGTTAGCCCTCTGCCTACGGCATTCACCTAAGCAGGCGCAGGCTCGCCTGCACTAGCTAACAACTTTTCGTTGTTAATTTTTTATGTTTTTTGAATGATTCTTTCTTCAACTTCAAAGAAAAAACAAAAGAAATAATTAGTAAACTCTTTCTTTCAATTTTTTCCTACTTTTCAAACGTTTCTTGAATATTTTCTCTTTCAATTTCTTCAAGGTTTTCTCAAGTATTTCCTTCAATGATTTCTTTAAAAATAATCAACAAAAACAGTTAATAACCGTGACCGTATCCGTGCTTGTGTAATTTGTGAATTATTTCACTAACTAATAAAAGACGGTCTTTTCTTCAATTATTTTGTCAATGAAAACCAATCACTAAATCTGTGTCAGCCTGTTTTTATTTGCCAATATCAAGCCCTTGTTTTGGTTTTTGAATAAATGTGCATAAGTTATCCATTTTTCGTTTAAAGCCTCTCAGAAATGATTATATGGACAATTAGAGGGTATTTTGAGTGAATCATTCCCAGTGATCTTTTATCCAATATTTTCTTCAATTTTTTGACAATTATTTTGCTAATTGTTTTGCCAAATTGTTGATTAATCATTTTTGCTAATTGCTCTTTTAAAGGGTCTACAAATTGTTTTCTCTAAATCAGTATAGATAGACATAGCAAAGGTTAAAACCTCTATATGAGCTTAATATGGATAATTAGAGGGTGTTTTAGGCAAGTGATAGGTTCATATATTTGGATTCGAAATCAACAAAAAAGTTTTTCATTGCATTAACATCAACATCAACTTTCT
>CAUVYS010000176.1:0-16129 GCA_963556215.1 Bombus vestalis
CGTCAAGTTCGGCGTGTGAAAAGAAGTAAAATCAGCGTCTAAACGTCCAAATATCTCCAGCAGGAAAGAAATTACGTTCAAAATCGACGAATGACCGCGCTTTGCGAGCCGTTGGGCTTGTTTCGATGCTAAAAGTGGCTTGCGTTGCATTCGGCGTGTGAAATTGACTAGAGTCAGCGTTTGAACGTCGAAATATCTCGAGCAGGAAAGAAATTACAGTCAAAATCGACGCAAGACTACGTTTTGCGAGCCGCTGGTGTTGCTTCCATGCTAAAAGCGGCTTGCGTTACATTCGGCGTGTGAAATTGACTAGAGTCAGCGTTTAAACGTCGAAATATCTCCAGCAGGAAAGAAATTACGTTCAAAATCGACGAAGGACCGCGTTTTGCGAGCCGTTGGGCTGGTTCCGATGCTAAAAGTGGCTTGCGTTACATTCGGCGTATGTAATTGACTAGAGTCAGCGTTTGAACGACGAAATATCTCGAGCAGGAAAGAAATTACAGTCAAAATCGACGAAGGGCTGCGTGCTGCGAGCCGTTGGGCTTGTTTCGATGCCAAATGTGGCGTGCGATACGTTCAGCGTGTGAAAAGAAGTAAAATCAGCGTTTGAACGTCGAAATATTTCCAGCCGGAAAGAAATTGCTGTCAAAATCGACGAAAGACCGCGTTTTGCGAGCTGTTGGACTTGTTTCGATGCTAATTGTGGCTTGCGTTACATTCCGCGTGTGAAATTGACAAGAATCAGCGTTTAAACGTCGAAATATCTCCAGCAGGAAAGAAATTAGTGACAAAATCGACGAAAGACCGCGATTTGCGAGCCGCTGGGCATGTTTCGATGCTAACAGCGCATTGCGTTACATTCGGCGTATGAAATTGACTAGAATCAGGTTTAATCGTCGAAATATCTCCAACAGGAAAGAAATTACAGTCTTTTAGCATCGGAACAAGCCCAACGGCTCGCAGCACGCAGTCCTACGTCGATTTTGAATGTAATTTCTTTCCTGCTGGAGAAATATCGACGTTTAAACGCTAATTTTACTTCACTTCACACTCTGAATGTAACGCAAGCCACTTTTAGCATCGAAACAAGCTCAACGGCTCGCAAAACGCGGTCTTTCGTCGATTTTGACTTCAATTTCTTTCCTGCTCGAGATTTTTCGACGTTCAAACGCTGACTCTAGTCAATTTCATACGCCGAATGTAACGCAAGCCACTTTTAGCATCGATACAAGCCCAGCGGCTCGCAAAAAGCAGCCTTTCGTCGATTTTGAATCTAATTTCTTTCCTGCTGGAGATATTTCGACGTTTAAAAGCTGATTTTACTTCTTTTCACTCTCTGAACGTAACGCACGCCACTTTTAGCATCGAAACAAGCACAACGGCTCGCAAAACGCGGTCTTTCCTCGATTTTGACAGTAATTTCTTTCATGCTCTTGATATTTCGACGTTTAAACGCTGATTTTTCTTCTTTTCACACTCTGAGCGTAACGAACGCCACTTTTAGCATCGAGGCAAGCCCAACGGCCCGCAAAACGCGGTCTTTCGTCGATTTTGAATGTCATTTCTTTCCTGCTGGAGAAATATCGACGTTTAAAAGCTGATTTTACTTCTTTTCACTCTCTGAACGTAACGCACGCCACTTTGAGCATCGAAACAAGCACAACGGCTCGCAAAACTCGGTCTTTCCTCGATTTTTCAGTAATTTCTTTCCTGCTCTTGATATTTCGACGTTTAAAGGCTGATTTTTCTTGTTCTCACACGCTGAACGTAACGAACGCCACTTTCAGCATCGAAACAAGCCCAACGGCCCGCAAAACGCGGTCTTTCGTCGATGTTGACAGAAATTTCTTTCCTGCTCTAGATATTTCGACGTTTAAAAGCTGATTTTACTTCTTTTCACTCTCTGAACGTAACGAACGCCACTTTCAGCATCGAAACAAGCCCAGCGGCTCTCAAAACGCGGTCTTTCCTCGATTTTGAATGTAATTTCTTTCCTGCTCTTGATATTTCGACGTTTAAACGCTGATTTTACTTCTTTTCACACTCTGAGCGTAACGAAGGCCACTTTTAGCATCGAAACGAGCACAACGGCTCGCAAAACTCTGTCTTTCGTCGATTTTGACTGGAATTTCTTTCCTGATGGAGATATTTCGACGTTTAAACGCTGATTTTACTTCTCTTCACACTCTGAGCGTAACGAACGCCACTTTTAGCATCGAAACAAGCCCAGCCGCTCGCAAAACGCGTTCTTTCCTCGATTTTGACAGTAATTTCTTTCCTGCTCTAGATATTTCGACGTTTAAAAGCTGATTTTACTTCTTTTCACTCTCTGAACGTAACGCACGCCACTTTTAGCATCGAAACAAGCACAACGGCTCGCAAAGCTCGGTCTTTCCTCGATTTTGACAGTAATTTCTTTCCTGCTCTTGATATTTCGTCGTTTAAACGCTGATTTTTCTTCTTTTCACACGCTGAACGTAACGAACGCCACTTTCAGCATCGAAACAAGCCCAGCGGCTCGCACAACGCGGTCTTACGTCGATGTTGACAGTAATTTCTTTCCTGCTGGAGATATTTCGACGTTTAAAAGCTGATTTTACTTCTTTTCACTCTCTGAACGTAACGCACGCCACTTTTAGCATCGAAACAAGCACAACGGCTCGCAAAGCTCGGTCTTTCCTCGATTTTGACAGTAATTTCTTTCCTACTCTTGATATTTCGTCGTTTAAACGCTGATTTTTCTTCTTTTCACACGCTGAACGTAACGAACGCCACTTTCAGCAACGAAACAAGCCCAGCGGCTCGCACAACGCGGTCTTTCGTCGATGTTGACAGTAATTTCTTTCCTGCTGGAGATATTTCGAAGTTTAAACGCTGATTCTAGTCAATTTCACACGCGGAATGTAACGCACGCCAAATTTAGCATCGAGACAAGCCCAACAACTCGCAAAACGCGGTCTTTCGTCGATTTTGACTGTAATTTCTTTCCTGATGGAGATATTTCGACGTTTAAAGGCTGATTTTTCTTCTTTTCACACGCTGAACGTAACGAACGCAACTTTCAGCATCGAAACAAGCCCAGCGGATCGCACAACGCGGTCTTTCGTCGATTTTGAATGTAATTTCTTTCCTGCTGGAGATATATCGACGTTTAAAAGCTGATTTTACTTCTTTTCACTCTCTGAACGTAACGCACGCCACTTTTAGCATCGAAACAAGCACAACGGCTAACAAAACGCGGTCATTCCTCGATTTTGACAGTAATTTCTTTCCTGCTCTTGATATTTCGACGTTTAAACGCTGATTTTTCTTCTTTTCACCCGCTGAACGTAACGAACGCCACTTTCAGCATCGAAACAAGCCCAGCGGCTCGCAAAACGCGGTCTTTCGTCGATTTTGAATGTAATTTCTTTCCTGCTGGAGAAATATCGACGTTTAAAAGCTGATTTTTCTTCTTTTCACACGCTGAACGTAACGAACGCAACTTTCAGCATCGAAACAAGCCCAGCGGCCCGCACAACGCGGTCTTTCGTCGATTTTGAATGTAATTTCTTTCCTGCTGGAGAAATATCGACGTTTAAACGATAATTTTACTTCACTTCACACTCTGAATGTAACGCAAGCCACTTTTAGCATCGAAACAAGCCCAGCGGCTCGCAAAAAGCGGTCTTTCGTCGATTTTGAATGTAATTTCTTTCCTGCTGGAGATATATCGACGTTTTAAAGCTGATTTTACTTCTTTTCACACGCCGAATGTAACGAAAGTCGCTTTTAGCATCGAAACAAGCCCAGCAGCTCGCAAAACGCGGTCTTTCCTCGATTTTGACAGTAATTTCTTTCCTGCTGGAGATATTTCGACGTTTAAAAGCTGATTTTACTTCTTTTCACTCTCTGAACGTAACGCACGCCACTTTTAGCATCGAAACAAGCACAACGGCTCGCAAAACGCGGTCTTTCCTCGATTTTGACAGTAATTTCTTTCCTGCTCTTGATATTTCGACGTTTAAACGCTGATTTTACTTCTTTTCACACTCTGAGCGTAACGAACGCCACTTTTAGCATCGAAACGAGCACAACGGCTCGCAAAACGCTGTCTTTCGTCGATTTTGACTGGAATTTCTTTCCTGATGGAGATATTTCGACGTTTAAACGCTGATTTTACTTCTCTTCACACTCTGAGCGTAACGAACGCCACTTTTAGCATTGAGACAAGCCCAACGGCTCGCAAAACGCGGTCTTTCGTCGATTTTGACTGTAATTTCTTTCCTGCTATTGATATTTCGACGTTTAAACGCTGATTTTACTTCTTTTCACACGCCGAATGCAACGCAAGCCGCTTTTAGCATCGAAACAAGCCCAGCGGCTCGCAAAACGCGGTCTTTCGTCGATGTTGACAGTAATTTCTTTCTTGCTGGAGATATTTCGAAGTTTAAACGCTGATTCTAGTCAATTTCACACGCGGAATGTAACGCACGCCAAATTTAGCATCGAGACAAGCCCAACGGCTCGCAAAACGCGGTCTTTCGTCGATTTTGACTGTAATTTCTTTCCTGATGGAGATATTTCGACGTTTAAACGCTGAATCTAGTCAATTTGACACACCGAATGTAACGCAAGCCGCTTTTAGCATCGAAACAAGCTCAACGGCTCGCAAAACGCGGTCTTTCGTCGATTTTGACTTCAATTTCTTTCCTGCTATAGATATTTCGACGTTTAAAGGCTGATTTTTCTTCTTTTCGCACGCTGAACGTAACGAACGCCACTTTCAGCATCGAAACAAGCCCAGCGGCTCGCAAAACGCGGTCCTTCGTCGATTTTGAATGTAATTTCTTTCCTGCTGGAGAAATATCGACGTTTAAACGCTAATTTTACTTCACTTCACACTCTGAATGTAACGCAAGCACTTTTAGCATCGAAACAAGCCCAGCGGCTCGCAAAAAGCGGTCTTTCGTCGATTTTGAATGTAATTTCTTTCCTGCTGGAGATATATCGACGTTTTAAAGCTGATTTTACTTCTTTTCACACGCCGAATGTAACGCAAGTCGCTTTTAGCATCGAAACAAGCCCAGCCGCTCGCAAAACGCGTTCTATCCTCGATTTTGACAGTAATTTCTTTCCTGCTGGAGATATTTCGACGTTTAAAAGCTGATTTTACTTCTTTTCACTCTCTGAACGTAACGCACGCCTCTTTCAGCATCGAAACAAGCCCAGCGGCTCGCAAAACGCGGTCTTTCGTCGATTTTGAATGTAATTTCTTTCCTGCTGGAGAAATATCGACGTTTAGAAGCTGATTTTTCTTCTTTTCACACGCTGAACGTAACGAACGCCACTTTCAGCATCGAAACAAGCACAACGGCTCGCAAAGCTAGGTCTTTCCTCGGTTTTGACAGTAATTTCTTTCCTGCTCTTGATATTTCGACGTTTAAACGCTGATTTTTCTTCTTTTCACACGCAGAACGTAACGAACGCCACTTTCAGCATCGAAACAAGCCCAGCGGCTCGCACAACGCGGTCTTTCGTCGATGTTGACAGTAATTTCTTTCCTGCTGGAGATATTTCGAAGTTTAAACGCTGATTCTAGTCAATTTCACACGCGGAATGTAACGCACGCCAAATTTAGCATCGAGACAAGCCCAACAACTCACAAAACGCGGTCTTTCGTCGATTTTGATTGTAATTTCTTTCCTGATGGAGATATTTCGACGTTTAAACTCTGAATCTAGTCAATTTGACACACCGAATGTAACGCAAGCCGCTTTTAGCATCGAAACAAGCTCAACGGCTCGCAAAACGCGGTCTTTCGTCGATTTTGACTTCAATTTCTTTCCTGCTATAGATATTTCGACGTATAAAGGCTGATTTTTCTTCTTTTCACACGCTGAACGTATCGCACGCCACTTTTAGCATCGAAACAAGCACAACGGCTCGCAAAACGCGGTCTTTCCTCGATTTTGACAGTAATTTCTTTCCTGCTCTTGATATTTCGACGTTTAAACGCTGATTTTTCTTCTTTTCACACGCCGAATGTAACGCAAGTCGCTTTTAGCATCGAAACAAGCCCAGCAGCTCGCAAAACGCGGTCCTTCGTCGATTTTGAATGTAATTTCTTTCCTGCTGGAGATATTTCGACGTTTAAAGGCTGATTTTTCTTCTTCTCACACGCTGAACGTAACGAACGCCACTTTCAGCATCGAAACAAGCCCAACGGCCCGCAAAACGCGGTCTTTCGTCGATTTTGACTGTAATTTCTTTCCTGCTGGAGAAATATCGACGTTTAAAAGCTGATTTTTCTTCTTTTCTCACGCTGAACGCAACGAACGCCACTTTCAGCATCGAAACAAGCCCAGCGGCTCGCACAAAGCGGTCTTTCGTCGATGTTGAATGTAATTTCTTTCCCGCTCTTGATATGTCGACGTTTAAACGCTGATTTTACTTCTTTTCACACTCTGAGCGTAACGAACGCCACTTTTAGCATCGAGACAAGCCCAGCGGCTCGCAAAACGCGGTCCTTCGTCGATTTTGAATGTAATTTCTTTCCTGCTGGAGATATTTCGACGTTTAAAGGCTGATTTTTCTTCTTCTCACACGCTGAACGTAACGAACGCCACTTTCAGCATCGAAACAATCCCAACAGCCCGCAAAACGCGGTCTTTCGTCGATTTTGACTGTAATTTCTTTCCTGATGGAGATATTTCGACGTTTAAAGGATGATTTTTCTTCTTTTCACACGCTGAACGTAACGAACGACACTTTCAGCATCGAAACAAGCACAACGGCTCGCAAAACTCGGTCTTTCCTCGATTTTAACAGTAATTTCTTTCCTGCTCTTGATATTTCGACGTTTAAACGCTGATTTTACTTCTTTTCACACGCCGAATGCAACGCAAGCCACTTTTAGCATCGAAACAAGCCCAGCGGCTCGCAAAACGCGGTCATTCGTCGATTTTGACTGTAATTTCTTTCCTGCTAGAGATATTTCGACGTTTTAAAGCTGATTTTACTTCCTTTCACAGGCCGAATGTAACGCAAGCCGCTTTTAGCATCGAAACAAGCCCAGCAACTCGCAAAACGCGGTCTTTCCTCGATTTTGACAGTAATTTCTTTCCTGCTCTTGATATTTCGACGTTTAAACGCTGATTTTGCTTCTTTTCACACTCTGAACGTAACGCACGCCACTTTTTCATCGAAACGAGCACAACGGCTCGCAAAACGCCGTCTTTCGTCGATTTTGACTGGAATTTCTTTCCTGATGGAGATATTTCGACGTTTAAACGCTGGTTTTACTTCTCTTCACACTCTGAGCGTAACGAACGCCACTTTTAGCATTGAGACAAGCCCAAACGGCTCGCAAAACGCGGTCTTTCGCCGATTTAGACTGTAATTTCTTTCCTGCTATTGATATTTCGACGTTTAAAGGATGATTTTTCTTCTTTTCACACGCTGAACGTAGCGAACGCCACTTTCAGCATCGAAACAAGCCCAGCGGCTCGAAAAACGCGGTCTTTCGTCGATTTTGTATGTAATTTCTTTCCTGCTGGAGAAATATCGACGTTTAAAGTCTGATTTTACTTCTTTTCACACTCTGAACGTAACGCACGCCACTTTTAGCATCGAAACAAGCACAACGGCTCGCAAAACTCGGTCTTTCCTCGATTTTGACAGTAATTTCTTTCCCGCTCTTGATATTTCGACGTTTAAACGCTGATTTTACTTCTTTTCACACTCTGAGCGTAACGAACGCCACTTTTAGCATCGAGACAAGCCCAGCGGCTCGCAAAACTCGGTCTTTCGTCGATTTTGACTGTAATTTCTTTCCTGATGGAGATATTTCGACGTTTAAAGGCTGATTTTTCTTCTTTTCACACGCTGAACGTAACGAACGCCACTTTCAGCATCGAAACAAGCCCAGCGGCTCGCAAAACACAGTCTATCGTCGATTTTGTATGTAATTTCTTTCCTGCTGGAGAAATATCGACGTTTAAAGTCTGATTTTACTTCTTTTCACACTCTGAACGTAACGCACGCCACTTTTAGCATCGAAACAAGCACAACGGCTCGCAAAACTCGGTCTTTCCTCGATTTTGACAGTAATTTCTTTCCCGCTCTTGATATTTCGACGTTTAAACGCTGATTTTACTTCTTTTCACACTCTGTGCGTAACGAACGCCACTTTTAGCATCGAGACAAGCCCAGCGGCTCGCAAAACTCGGTCTTTCGTCGATTTTGACTGTAATTTCTTTCCTGATGGTGATATTTCGACGTTTAAAGGCTGATTTTTCTTCTTTTCACACGCTGAACGTAACGAACGCCACTTTCAGCATCGAAACAAGCCCAACGGCTCGCAAAACTCGGTCTTTCGTCGATTTTAACAGTAATTTCTTTCCTGATGGAGATATTTCGACGTTTAAAGGATGATTTTTCTTCTTTTCACACGCTGAACGTAACGAACGACACTTTCAGCATCGAAACAAGCACAACGGCTCGCAAAACTCGGTCTTTCCTCGATTTTAACAGTAATTTCTTTCCTGCTCTTGATATTTCGACGTTTAAACGCTGATTTTACTTCTTTTCACACGCCGAATGCAACGCAAGCCACTTTTAGCATCGAAACAAGCCCAGCGGCTCGCAAAACGCGGTCATTCGTCGATTTTGACTGTAATTTCTTTCCTGCTAGAGATATTTCGACGTTTTAAAGCTGATTTTACTTCCTTTCACAGGCCGAATGTAACGCAAGCCGCTTTTAGCATCGAAACAAGCCCAGCAGCTCGCAAAACGCGGTCTTTCCTCGATTTTGACAGTAATTTCTTTCCTGCTCTTGATATTTCGACGTTTAAACGCTGATTTTACTTCTTTTCACACTCTGAGCGTAACGAACGCCACTTTTAGCATCGAAACGAGCACAACGGCTCGCAAAACGCCGTCTTTCCTCGATTTTGACTGTAATTTCTTTCCTGCTATTGATATTTCGACGCTTAAAGGATGATTTTTCTTCTTTTCACACGCTGAACGTCGCGAACGCCACTTTCAGCATCGAAACAAGCCCAGCGGCTCGCAAAACGCGGTCTTTCGTCGATTTTGTATGTAATTTCTTTCCTGCTGGAGAAATATCGACGTTTAAAGTCTGATTTTACTTCTTTTCACACTCTGAACGTAACGAACGACACTTTCAGCATCGAAACAAGCCCAACGGCTCGCAAAACTCGGTCTTTCCTCGATTTTAACAGTAATTTCTTTCCTGCTCTTGATATTTCGACGTTTAAACGCTGATTTTACTTCTTTTCACACGCCGAATGCAACGCAAGCCACTTTTAGCATCGAAACAAGCACAACGGCTCGCAAAACGCCGTCTTTCCTCGATTTTGACTGTAATTTCTTTCCTGCTATTGATATTTCGACGCTTAAAGGATGATTTTTCTTCTTTTCACACGCTGAACGTAGCGAACGCCACTTTCAGCATCGAAACAAGCCCAGCGGCTCGCAAAACGCGGTCTTTCGTCGATTTTGTATGTAATTTCTTTCCTGCTGGAGAAATATCGACGTTTAAAGTCTGATTTTACTTCTTTTCACACTCTGAACGTAACGAACGACACTTTCAGCATCGAAACAAGCCCAACGGCTCGCAAAACTCGGTCTTTCCTCGATTTTAACAGTAATTTCTTTCCTGCTCTTGATATTTCGACGTTTAAACGCTGATTTTACTTCTTTTCACACGCCGAATGCAACGCAAGTCGCTTTTAGCATCGAAACAAGCCCAGCAGCTTGCAAAACGCGGTCTTTCGTCGATTTTGACTGTAATTTCTTTCCTGATGGAGATATTTCGACGTTTAAAGGCTGATTTTTCTTCTTTTCACACGCTGAACGTAACGAACGCCACTTTTAGCATCGAAACAAGCCCAGCGGCTCGCAAAACGCGGTCTTAGCTTGATTTTGACAGTAATTTCTTTCCTGCTCTTGATATTTCGACGTTTAAACGCTGATTTTACTTCTTTTCACAGGCCGAATGCAACGCAAGCCACTTTTAGCATCGAAACAAGCACAGCGGCTCGCAAAACGCGGTCATTCGTCAATTTTGACTGTAATTTCTTTCCTGCTAGAGATATTTCGACGTTTTAAAGCTGATTTTACTTCTTTTCACACGCTGAACGTAACGAACGCCACTTTCAGCATCGAAACAAGCCCAGCGGCTCGCAAAACGCCGCCTTTCGTCGATTTTGACTGTAATTTCTTTCCTGATGGAGATATTTCGACGTTTAAAGGCTGATTTTTCTTCTTTTCACACGCTGAACGTAACGAACGCCACTTTCAGCATCGAAACAAGCCCAGCGGCTCGCAAAACGCGGTCTTTCGTCGATTTTGTATGTAATTTCTTTCCTGCTGGAGAAATATCGACGATTAAAGTCTGATTTTACTTCTTTTCACACTCTGAACGTAACGCACGCCACTTTTAGCATCGAAACAAGCACAACGGCTCGCAAAACTCGGTCTTTCCTCGATTTTTAACAGTAATTTCGTTCCCGCTCTTGATATTTCGACGTTTAAACGCTGATTTTACTTCTTTTCACACTCTGAGCGTTACGCACGCCACTTTTAGCATCGAAACAAGCACAACGGCTCGCAAAACTCGGTCTTTCCTCGATTTTGACAGTAATTTCTTTCCTGCTCTTTATATTTCGACGTTTAAACGCTGATTTTACTTCTTTTCACACGCTGAACGTAACGAACGCCACTTTCAGCATCGAAACAAGCCCAGCGGCTCGCAAAACGCGGTCTTTCGTCGATTTTGACTGTAATTTCTTTCCTGATGGAGGTATTTCGACGTTTAAAGGCTGATTTTACTTCTTTTCACACGCTGAACGTAACGGACGCCACTTTCAGCATCGAAACAAGCACAACGGCTCGCAAAACTCGGTCTTTCCTCGATTTTAACAGTAATTTCTTTCCTGCTCTTGATATTTCGACGTTTAAACGCTGATTTTACTTCTTTTCACACGCCGAATGCAACGCAAGCCACTTTTAGCATCGAAACAAGCCCAGCGGCTCGCAAAACGCGGTCATTCGTCGATTTTGACTGTAATTTCTTTCCTGCTAGAGATATTTCGACGTTTTAAAGCTGATTTTACTTCCTTTCACAGGCCGAATGTAACGCAAGTCGCTTTTAGCATCGAAACAAGCCCAGCAGCTTGCAAAACGCGGTCTTTCGTCGATTTTGACTGGAATTTCTTTCCTGATGGAGATATTTCGACGTTTAAACGCTGATTTTACTTCTCTTCACACTCTCACCGTAACGAACCCCACTTTTAGCATCGAGACAAGCCCAACGGCTCGCAAAACTCGGTCTTTCGTCGATTTTGACTGGAATTTCTTTCCTGATGGAGATATTTCGACGTTTAAACGCTGGTTTTACTTCTCTTCACACTCTGAGCGTAACGAACGCCACTTTTAGCATTGAGACAAGCCCAAACGGCTCGCAAAACGCGGTCTTTCGCCGATTTAGACTGTAATTTCTTTCCTGCTATTGATATTTCGACGTTTAAAGGATGATTTTTCTCTTTTCACACGCTGAACGTAGCGAACGCCACTTTCAGCATCGAAACAAGCCCAGCGGCTCGAAAAACGCGGTCTTTCATCGATTTTGTATGTAATTTCTTTCCTGCTGGAGAAATATCGACGTTTAAAGTCTGATTTTACTTCTTTTCACACTCTGAACGTAACGCACGCCACTTTTAGCATCGAAACAAGCACAACGGCTCGCAAAACTCGGTCTTTCCTCGATTTTGACAGTAATTTCTTTCCCGCTCTTGATATTTCGACGTTTAAACGCTGATTTTACTTCTTTTCACACTCTGAGCGTAACGAACGCCACTTTTAGCATCGAGACAAGCCCAGCGGCTCGCAAAACTCGGTCTTTCGTCGATTTTGACTGTAATTTCTTTCCTGATGGAGATATTTCGACGTTTAAAGGCTGATTTTTCTTCTTTTCACACGCTGAACGTAACGAACGCCACTTTCAGCATCGAAACAAGCCCAGCGGCTCGCAAAACACAGTCTATCGTCGATTTTGTATGTAATTTCTTTCCTGCTGGAGAAATATCGACGTTTAAAGTCTGATTTTACTTCTTTTCACACTCTGAACGTAACGCACGCCACTTTTAGCATCGAAACAAGCACAACGGCTCGCAAAACTCGGTCTTTCCTCGATTTTGACAGTAATTTCTTTCCCGCTCTTGATATTTCGACGTTTAAACGCTGATTTTACTTCTTTTCACACTCTGAGCGTAACGAACGCCACTTTTAGCATCGAGACAAGCCCAGCGGCTCGCAAAACTCGGTCTTTCGTCGATTTTGACTGTAATTTCTTTCCTGATGGAGATATTTCGACGTTTAAAGGCTGATTTTTCTTCTTTTCACACGCTGAACGTAACGAACGCCACTTTCAGCATCGAAACAAGCCCAGCGGCTCGCAAAACACAGTCTATCGTCGATTTTGTATGTAATTTCTTTCCTGCTGGAGAAATATCGACGTTTAAAGTCTGATTTTACTTCTTTTCACACTCTGAACGTAACGCACGCCACTTTTAGCATCGAAACAAGCACAACGGCTCGCAAAACTCGGTCTTTCCTCGATTTTGACAGTAATTTCTTTCCCGCTCTTGATATTTCGACGTTTAAACGCTGATTTTACTTCTTTTCACACTCTGTGCGTAACGAACGCCACTTTTAGCATCGAGACAAGCCCAGCGGCTCGCAAAACTCGGTCTTTCGTCGATTTTGACTGTAATTTCTTTCCTGATGGTGATATTTCGACGTTTAAAGGCTGATTTTTCTTCTTTTCACACGCTGAACGTAACGAACGCCACTTTCAGCATCGAAACAAGCCCAACGGCTCGCAAAACTCGGTCTTTCGTCGATTTTAACAGTAATTTCTTTCCTGATGGAGATATTTCGACGTTTAAAGGATGATTTTTCTTCTTTTCACACGCTGAACGTAACGAACGACACTTTCAGCATCGAAACAAGCACAACGGCTCGCAAAACTCGGTCTTTCCTCGATTTTAACAGTAATTTCTTTCCTGCTCTTGATATTTCGACGTTTAAACGCTGATTTTACTTCTTTTCACACGCCGAATGCAACGCAAGCCACTTTTAGCATCGAAACAAGCCCAGCGGCTCGCAAAACGCGGTCATTCGTCGATTTTGACTGTAATTTCTTTCCTGCTAGAGATATTTCGACGTTTTAAAGCTGATTTTACTTCCTTTCACAGGCCGAATGTAACGCAAGCCGCTTTTAGCATCGAAACAAGCCCAGCAGCTCGCAAAACGCGGTCTTTCCTCGATTTTGACAGTAATTTCTTTCCTGCTCTTGATATTTCGACGTTTAAACGCTGATTTTGCTTCTTTTCACACTCTGAGCGTAACGAACGCCACTTTTAGCATCGAAACGAGCACAACGGCTCGCAAAACGCCGTCTTTCCTCGATTTTGACTGTAATTTCTTTCCTGCTATTGATATTTCGACGCTTAAAGGATGATTTTTCTTCTTTTCACACGCTGAACGTAGCGAACGCCACTTTCAGCATCGAAACAAGCCCAGCGGCTCGCAAAACGCGGTCTTTCGTCGATTTTGTATGTAATTTCTTTCCTGCTGGAGAAATATCGACGTTTAAAGTCTGATTTTACTTCTTTTCACACTCTGAACGTAACGAACGACACTTTCAGCATCGAAACAAGCCCAACGGCTCGCAAAACTCGGTCTTTCCTCGATTTTAACAGTAATTTCTTTCCTGCTCTTGATATTTCGACGTTTAAACGCTGATTTTACTTCTTTTCACACGCCGAATGCAACGCAAGCCACTTTTAGCATCGAAACAAGCACAACGGCTCGCAAAACTCGGTCTTTCGTCGATTTTGACTGGAATTTCTTTCCTGATGGAGATATTTCGACGTTTAAACGCTGATTTTACTTCTCTTCACACTCTGAGCGTAACGAACCCCACTTTTAGCATCGAGACAAGCCCAACGGCTCGCAAAACTCGGTCTTTCGTCGATTTTGACTGTAATTTCTTTCCTGATGGAGATATTTCGACGTTTAAACGCTGATTTTACTTCTTTTCACACGCCGAATGTAACGCAAGTCGCTTTTAGCATCGAAACAAGCCCAGCTGCTTGCAAAACGCGGTCTTTCGTCGATTTTGACTGTAATTTCTTTCCTGATGGAGATATTTCGACGTTTAAAGGCTGATTTTTCTTCTTTTCACACGCTGAACGTAACGAACGCCACTTTTAGCATCGAAACAAGACCAGCGGCTCGCAAAACGCGGTCTTAGCTCGATATTGACAGTAATTTCTTTCCGGCTCTTGATATTTCGACGTTTAAACGCTGATTTTACTTCTTTTCACACTCTGAGCGTAACGAACGCCACTTTTAGCATCGAAACGAGCACAACGGCTCGCAAAACGCCGTCTTTCCTCGATTTTGACTGTAATTTCTTTCCTGCTATTGATATTTCGACGCTTAAAGGATGATTTTTCTTCTTTTCACACGCTGAACGTAGCGAACGCCACTTTCAGCATCGAAACAAGCCCAGCGGCTCGCAAAACGCGGTCTTTCGTCGATTTTGTATGTAATTTCTTTCCTGCTGGAGAAATATCGACGTTTAAAGTCTGATTTTACTTCTTTTCACACTCTGAACGTAACGAACGACACTTTCAGCATCGAAACAAGCCCAACGGCTCGCAAAACTCGGTCTTTCCTCGATTTTAACAGTAATTTCTTTCCTGCTCTTGATATTTCGACGTTTAAACGCTGATTTTACTTCTTTTCACACGCCGAATGCAACGCAAGCCACTTTTAGCATCGAAACAAGCACAACGGCTCGCAAAACTCGGTCTTTCGTCGATTTTGACTGGAATTTCTTTCCTGATGGAGATATTTCGACGTTTAAACGCTGATTTTACTTCTCTTCACACTCTGAGCGTAACGAACCCCACTTTTAGCATCGAGACAAGCCCAACGGCTCGCAAAACTCGGTCTTTCGTCGATTTTGACTGTAATTTCTTTCCTGATGGAGATATTTCGACGTTTAAACGCTGACTTTACTTCTTTTCACACGCCGAATGTAACGCAAGTCGCTTTTAGCATCGAAACAAGCCCAGCTGCTTGCAAAACGCGGTCTTTCGTCGATTTTGACTGTAATTTCTTTCCTGATGGAGATATTTCGACGTTTAAACGCTGATTTTACTTCTTTTCACACGCCGAATGTAACGCAAGTCGCTTTTAGCATCGAAACAAGCCCAGCAGCTTGCAAAACGCGGTCTTTCGTCGATTTTGACTGTAATTTCTTTCCTGATGGAGATATTTCGACGTTTAAAGGCTGATTTTTCTTCTTTTCACACGCTGAACGTAACGAACGCCACTTTTAGCATCGAAACAAGCCCAGCGGCTCGCAAAACGCGGTCTTAGCTTGATTTTGACAGTAATTTCTTTCCTGCTCTTGATATTTCGACGTTTAAACGCTGATTTTACTTCTTTTCACAGGCCGAATGCAACGCAAGCCACTTTTAGCATCGAAACAAGCACAGCGGCTCGCAAAACGCGGTCATTCGTCAATTTTGACTGTAATTTCTTTCCTGCTAGAGATATTTCGACGTTTTAAAGCTGATTTTACTTCTTTTCACACGCTGAACGTAACGAACGCCACTTTCAGCATCGAAACAAGCCCAGCGGCTCGCAAAACGCCGCCTTTCGTCGATTTTGACTGTAATTTCTTTCCTGATGGAGATATTTCGACGTTTAAAGGCTGATTTTTCTTCTTTTCACACGCTGAACGTAACGAACGCCACTTTCAGCATCGAAACAAGCCCAGCGGCTCGCAAAACGCGGTCTTTCGTCGATTTTGTATGTAATTTCTTTCCTGCTGGAGAAATATCGACGTTTAAAGTCTGATTTTACTTCTTTTCACACTCTGAACGTAACGCACGCCACTTTTAGCATCGAAACAAGCACAACGGCTCGCAAAACTCGGTCTTTCCTCGATTTTTAACAGTAATTTCGTTCCCGCTCTTGATATTTCGACGTTTAAACGCTGATTTTACTTCTTTTCACACTCTGAGCGTTACGCACGCCACTTTTA
>CAUVYS010000177.1:0-5000 GCA_963556215.1 Bombus vestalis
AGAACTAGGGCGGTATCTGATCGCCTTCGAACCTCTAACTTTCGTTCTTGATTAATGAAAACATTTTTGGCAAATGCTTTCGCTTCTGTCCGTCTTGCGACGATCCAAGAATTTCACCTCTAACGTCGCAATACGAATGCCCCCATCTGTCCCTATTAATCATTACCTCGGGGCTCCGAAAACCAACAAAATAGAACCGAGGTCCTATTCCATTATTCCATGCACACAGTATTCAGGCGAAGGTAGCCTGCTTTAAGCACTCTAATTTGTTCAAAGTAAACGTATCGGCCCACCTCGACACTCAGTGAAGAGCACCGCGATGGGATATTAGTTGGACCGCCCGCGAGGAGCTAAGCCCACCGATAGGACGTACCACATAATGCCAGTTAAACACCGCGAGCGGTGAACCGACACTGTGACACACAGATTCAACTACGAGCTTTTTAACCGCAACAACTTTAATATACGCTATTGGAGCTGGAATTACCGCGGCTGCTGGCACCAGACTTGCCCTCCAATTGGTCCTCGTTAAAGGATTTAAAGTGTACTCATTCCGATTACGGGGCCTCGGATGAGTCCCGTATCGTTATTTTTCGTCACTACCTCCCCGTGCCGGGAGTGGGTAATTTGCGCGCCTGCTGCCTTCCTTGGATGTGGTAGCTGTTTCTCAGGCTCCCTCTCCGGAATCGAACCCTGATTCCCCGTTACCCGTTACAACCATGGTAGGCGCAGAACCTACCATCGACAGTTGATAAGGCAGACATTTGAAAGATGCGTCGCCGGTGCTAGATGACCATGCGATCAGCACAAAGTTATTCAGAGTCACCAAAACAAACGATGGACGGACAGACGAGCCATCCGCCACCGATTGGTTTTGATCTAATAAAAGCATTCCTACCATCTCTGGTCGGAATCTGTTTGCATGTATTAGCTCTAGAATTACCACAGTTATCCAAGTAAATGTAGGTATGATCTAAGAAACCATAACTGATTTAATGAGCCATTCGCGGTTTCACCTTAATGCGGCATGTACTGAGACATGCATGGCTTAATCTTTGAGACAAGCATATGACTACTGGCAGGATCAACCAGGGATCTTTATTCATATAAGATTTTTACTTTTTAAAAGTTCTCCGTGTCGTAGGTGCGACGTAAAACACCGTACGACGAGACTTTTCATTTATAATATGTATATATATATATCTAGTGGTCGTTTGACACCCATATACCGTAACATCAAACGCCACTCTTTCTTTCTCCTCCTCCTCATCATCATCATCATCATCACCATCACCACCATCATCATCGATAAAATCGTACTTCACAAGATTATTCCTGTAGTAATTTGTATTTCTGCTCGCTTAGAACATCTTAACGGTAAGGCACGAATGCACATACCGTAAGAATATTCTTCTCTTATTATACAATCTCAAAAATCGTTAACACCCTTGTAGAGACGCGCTACTCTTATAAAGGGTAGCGCACTCTACAGCCAAGGGTTAAATCTGCTGCGATAGCTTAATCCTTAGAATACTATCCGCAGATGACCCCGCAAAAATCGATACTCTGTTAGTACAAGCACACACGCACTAACTTTAAAGTTAGAACGTGCACACAGGTCACCAGCTTCCCGACTAAGGGGAACCTTGCCACGATATCTGGTCATTACGTCCAGGACAGCGACCCGCGGCGCAGCAGTGTAGAGAAAAAACCAGTACGAAGAACGGAGGAACAGTCGAGAAATAGTAAAAATTCACTAAGACTCGAGGAGCGGTGACTGAATTCTCAACCGAGGCCGTAGAATAGCCACGCGCTCAACGCTGCTCCGTCCGAACCGTCCGGCTCGACGTCTCTCTTATAGATACGAAAGCGCCAGCCGGAACGCCGGCGCCGGCCGGGCTAGCGGCCGCGCGCTTATGATGCAAAACCTCCGTAGCAACGTACCGTTCGGAAGGGACGCTGGAACTTAGTCGCTGGAACGCTCGACAGGCTACAAGAATAAAAGTACCATATAAAACATCCAATCGTCGAAATATTTTACCAGACGCGTTAAAAACATATTTTAAATACATTTTTAGCAAAAAATTAAATTTTTTTTTTAATATAAAAATTTCATCAGTAAACGACCATTTTTAAACAATACAGACAAAACACACGTTATTAATCAATTAGAATACATTAAAAGAAAGAGAAATATGCAAAAAAATATATACCTTACAACATTAATTAACGAAAAAATTATACAAATATCCCAGTCGTGTCAGTTCGCCGAACACTAATTTTTTAAAAAATTCAAAAAAACGTTTAATCCAGTTGTATTTAATAGAGATATAACTATTTCTGTAAAAATATTCATACCTTATAACGCTTTTTAACGAAATAATTCGAAAAAATCTTTTCGGTCGCTCGCACCGGTCGAAATTTTTCTAAGTCCCATCGTACCGCTCCGAAATTTTTCTAAGTTCCAACGTCCCGGTCGTATCGGTCCATTTTTTTATAACTTTCCAGGGACAAAATAAACGTTTAATCCCGACGTATTACGTCTTATTATTGCGATTTATGCAAAAATATCCACACCTCGTAACGCTTTTTAACGAAATAAATCGAAAAAACTTTTCGACCCGGAATTTTTCTAAGTCCCACCGTACCGCTCCGAAATTTTTCTAAGTTCCAACGTCCGGTCGTGTCGCTTCACGATTTTTTCGCAACTTTTCGTGAACGAAATAAACGTTTAATCCCGACGTATTACGTCCTATTATTGCGTTTTATGCATAAATATGCATACCTCGTAGCGCTTTTTAACGAAATAACTCGAAAAAACTTTTCGACCCGGATTTTTTCTAAGTCCCACCGTACCGCTCCGAAATTTTTCTAAGTTCCAACGTCCCGGTCGTATCGGTCCATTTTTTTATAACTTTCCAGGGACAAAATAAACGTTTAATCCCGACGTATTACGTCTTATTATTGCGATTTATGCAAAAATATGCATACCTCGTAGCGCTTTTTAACGAAATAACTCGAAAAAACTTTTCGACCCGGAATTTTTCTAAGTCCCACCGTACCGCTCCGAAATTTTTCTAAGTTCCAACGTCCCGGTCGTGTCGCTTCACGATTTTTTCGCAACTTTTCGGGAACGAAATAAACGTTTAATCCCGACGTATTACGTCCTATTATTGCGTTTTATGCATAAATATGCATACCTCGTAGCGCTTTTTAACGAAATAACTCGAAAAAACTTTTCGACCCGGATTTTTTCTAAGTCCCACCGTACCGCTCCGAAATTTTTCTAAGTTCCAACGTCCCGGTCGTGTCGCTTCACGATTTTTTCGCAACTTTTCGGGAACGAAATAAACGTTTAATCCCGACGTATTACGTCCTATTATTGCGTTTTATGCATAAATATGCATACCTCGTAGCGCTTTTTAACGAAATAACTCGAAAAAACTTTTCGACCCGGATTTTTTCTAAGTCCCACCGTACCGCTCCGAAATTTTTCTAAGTTCCAACGTCCGGTCGTATCGGTCCATTTTTTATAACTTTCCAGGGACAAAATAAACGTTTAATCCCGACGTATTACGTCTTATTATTGCGATTTATGCAAAAATATGCATACCTCGTAGCGCTTTTTAACGAAATAACTCGAAAAAACTTTTCGACCCGGAATTTTTCTAAGTCCCACCGTACCGCTCCGAAATTTTTCTAAGTTCCAACGTCCCGGTCGTGTCGCTTCACGATTTTTTCGCAACTTTTCGGGAACGAAATAAACGTTTAATCCCGACGTATTACGTCCTATTATTGCGTTTTATGCATAAATATGCATACCTCGTAGCGCTTTTTAACGAAATAACTCGAAAAAACTTTTCGACCCGGATTTTTTCTAAGTCCCACCGTACCGCTCCGAAATTTTTCTAAGTTCCAACGTCCCGGTCGTGTCGCTTCACGATTTTTTCGCAACTTTTCGGGAACGAAATAAACGTTTAATCCCGACGTATTACGTCCTATTATTGCGTTTTATGCATAAATATGCATACCTCGTAGCGCTTTTTAACGAAATAACTCGAAAAAACTTTTCGACCCGGATTTTTTCTAAGTCCCACCGTACCGCTCCGAAATTTTTCTAAGTTCCAACGTCCCGGTCGTATCGGTCCATTTTTTTATAACTTTCCAGGGACAAAATAAACGTTTAATCCCGACGTATTACGTCTTATTATTGCGATTTATGCAAAAATATGCATACCTCGTAGCGCTTTTTAACGAAATAACTCGAAAAAACTTTTCGACCCGGAATTTTTCTAAGTCCCACCGTACCGCTCCGAAATTTTTCTAAGTTCCAACGTCCCGGTCGTGTCGCTTCACGATTTTTTCGCAACTTTTCGGGAACGAAATAAACGTTTAATCCCGACGTATTACGTCCTATTATTGCGTTTTATGCATAAATATGCATACCTCGTAGCGCTTTTTAACGAAATAACTCGAAAAAACTTTTCGACCCGGATTTTTTCTAAGTCCCACCGTACCGCTCCGAAATTTTTCTAAGTTCCAACGTCCCGGTCGTGTCGCTTCACGATTTTTTCGCAACTTTTCGGGAACGAAATAAACGTTTAATCCCGACGTATTACGTCCTATTATTGCGTTTTATGCATAAATATGCATACCTCGTAGCGCTTTTTAACGAAATAACTCGAAAAAACTTTTCGACCCGGATTTTTTCTAAGTCCCACCGTACCGCTTCGAAATTTTTCTAAGTTCCAACCTCCCGGTCGCATCGTCCGGCGGTTACTATAACTTAAAAAAAAATAAAAAAATCGTCACGTTCGACCGTTATACGTCGAACAGTAACGATTTACGTTAAAATATCAATGCGTTATAACGCTTTTTCAGGAAATAATACGAAAGGAACGTCCGCTCCTTTCGTAGCGGTGCGAAATTTTTCTAAGTTCCAACGTCCCAGTCGCATCGGTCCGGCGGTTACTATAACTTAAAAAAAAATAAAAAAATCG
>CAUVYS010000177.1:12500-20000 GCA_963556215.1 Bombus vestalis
TACGGCAAAGTTTCGTACGCCACCAAGTTTAGGTCTTAATAAATCTTGGTTCTCTCTTCTCTCCTCTCTCGACAGAGTTCCCATTATTTTTGCTTTCTCTTAGTCTCGCCAAAATAATATTCATTTAAGACGACGTCGGGGGCGCGGACTTCGTGCATCGAAGACCAACAAACGTAGCAGCGGCTGATACACAAAAATCGGCCACGAGGATATATATATTCGATAACCGACACGAAGCGGTGCATGTACGGCGACGCCGCGAGCACTCACGCAGGTCCGTGACGGTTCTCTCCGCTCTTATTCGTATCCTTCTTCTTGCTCTTCGTCCGACTCTGAAACGTTCTCTATGCACGAACGACGGCGGGTTGTTAAGGCAAGAAGGGACAGAGAGAGACAGAGGTGTAGTTTTATAGTCTCCCGTGAACACGATAGAGTAATATCGAGCATGCGTACGATTTGCACACGATCTCGGCACGACCGCGACGAACGCCGACGAGCGTCCAACAATCGCTCGTACGTCGCGTACGAGCCCTCTTCCGCTCTTATTCGTATCCTTTTCTTGGCGCTCGTCCTCCGACTCGGAAACGTTCTATGTACGAACGACGGCGGGCTGTTGACGAGGCAAGAAGGGACAGAGAGAGACAGATAGAGAGGCAACGATACGCAACGCAAGCAGTCTTAGGTTTACGTGAGCAACCCTCAGCCAGGCGTGGTCCAGGAATTGTATCCGTGGACCGCAATGTGCGTTCGAAATGTCGATGTTCATGTGTCCTGCAGTTCACACGTTGACGCGCAATTAGCTGCGTTCTTCATCGACCCACGAGCCAAGTGATCCACCGTTCAGGGTAATCGTTTATGTATTTGTTTTTATACTCATGTACTCTCTTTTGTACTCGTATATTCTCGGTTCGAAAGAAGCCGATATCCGACACGTCCGACCAACGGGAATCGGATGCGCAGAAGTCGCCATATGATTGACGACACGAAAATATGTTCGAAAGCGAAGTCCGACGAACGCGCGAAGATACACGCGTCCGCCGATCGGGCGTAAAGTGCATTATGATATATATAACAACCATCGAGATCGAAGCTCCGTTCGTCAGGAAACGACGGGGATATACACCCGATTCTGAATCCTCTGTACAGCACACGATCTCGCGAAGAAATACGCACGGTGGCTAGCCCATGATATACGACGACGTATAATGTATTCCTTTTTCTCTCGTCCAATTATTCGAAGCAAAAGCGGGTGTGGTGCGCGTCTCAATCGTTCGGGTGATAAAGATTCGATGGGACACGCGCGCGGCAGTCTACCTCGAGCGGTCTTTCTTCCCAATGTCCAGAAGCAAAGTTTGAAAAACTATAGCGACGGCACGGGTTGTCCGACACACGACATCGAGGATAGACAGCCGGCGGTCCCCTCCGAACGGATGGCGACCACACGACGACTAAAGCCCGAAAAATCGACGAAAGAGAACACATCTCCGTTCAGGTGGTGTGTGCGAGTTTAAATAAAAAAAAAAATTCGATGGGACTCGCAGTCATCCACCTCGCGCGGTCTTTCTTCCCAATATCCAGAAGCAGAGTTTGAAAAACTCTAACGACGGTACGGGTGTCCGACTCACGACAACGAGGATAGACAACCGGTCCCCTCTGAACGGGACGATGATTTAGACGACGACCACGACGAACTAGACGAAACTTCGGTCGGTTCAGGTAGTGTGTAAAAAAAAAATTCGATGGGACGCAGCACGGCCGTCGTCCTCGAGCGGTCTTCTTCCCAATATCCAGAAGCAGAGTTTGAAGAAACTCTAACGACGGTACGGGTGTCCGACTCACGACATCGAGGATAGACAGCCGGCGGTCCCCTCTGAACCAACTTCGGCCAGACTAGTTACGAATCGTCGTCGACCATCGCGCGTATCGTAGCGGGCCAACACGTCCACGCAATGCGTTTTCGTTCTAGGTTACCCGATGATATCCACGAGCAAGTTACACGTGGTTTGGTTACTTCGAACATCGTACGACACACGAAGAGCACACGCCCTATGGGTAGGAAGCACGTTTAGAGGAACGACGAGAGTTTGGAAAGAGACGAGAGAGCGGTCGACGCAGATCAGGTATCCATGGATCTTCGAAGAGAACCTTCGAAGATGTACGTTCGGTATCCTTTCTCTCTGCGCGGCTCGCTACTCGTTCTTTCGCTCCCGTCGACTCTTTATAGACGCTTCGTTCGATCCCAAAGAGGAGTCTTCGATATGTCCCGTTGCTAGGAGGAGAGCTAACGCAACACAGACCACGAAATATAGAAGAGGGTAGGTGAGAACACGGTCTCTCCGACACGAGGCACTTTAGAGATTTTTTTTCGTTATTATTCGTTTGGTAGGGTTTCCACGATGCAAAGTCGAAATACGAGATCGTGACGGCGGGTCTTTCTGTGTACGACCACACGCAGGCGCCTCGATTGCATTTCTCTCTTCACACGTGGTTTCCACTGTAATTTTTAGTTTCATTCTTTGCTTAGCTTGGTTCCCTTATTCTTATAATATTATTATTATTCATTCATTCATTCATTCATTATTCGAAGACGGCGGGTCTTTCTGTGTACGACCTCACGCAAGCGCCTCGAATTTTCATTAGTGTATATATATATATTTATATGTGAATCTCTTCATCCCGATGATCGAGAGAGTGTGCCACCTTCTCTTCGTATAGTTTCGTAGCTGGAGGGTCTGTCTCCTCCTTATTGTAATTATTGTTGACAACGGAGGCAAGCCAGAATACTCCGTGTCGCAAAGTTCGTTTGTTAAAGTATATAGCTTGTTAATACGTCGTATATACTTTGATTCGTCGGTATAGGAGGAGTACGGCTCCTTACCGACGATATTATTATTATTTATATATGTGTTCAAGTCAAATTCTTTTTGTTTGTGTGATTCGTTAATGATCCTTCCGCAGGTTCACCTACGGAAACCTTGTTACGACTTTTACTTCCTCTAAATGATCAAGTTTGGTCATCTTCCCGGTAACATCGGCAATGCTTATCACATTGGCCGCGCACCAGTCCGAAGACCTCACTAAATCATTCAATCGGTAGTAGCGACGGGCGGTGTGTACAAAGGGCAGGGACGTAATCAACGCGAGCTTATGACTCGCGCTTACTGGGAATTCCTCGTTCATGGGGAATAATTGCAAGCCCCAATCCCTAGCACGAAGGAGGTTCAGCGGGTTACCCGGGCCTTTCGGCCAGGGAAAACACGCTGATTCCTTCAGTGTAGCGCGCGTGCGGCCCAGAACATCTAAGGGCATCACAGACCTGTTATTGCTCAATCTCGTGCGGCTAGAAGCCGCCTGTTCCTCTAAGAAGATTTGTTTGTACGTTGGTAGTAAAAACCCACCGACCGAAGCCGGGGGCCTTCGAGATACCATAAGTTACGTCTATTTAGCAGGCTAGAGTCTCGTTCGTTATCGGAATTAACCAGACAAATCGCTCCACCAACTAAGAACGGCCATGCACCACCACCCACCGAATCAAGAAAGAGCTATCAATCTGTCAATCCTTCCGGTGTCCGGGCCTGGTGAGGTTTCCCGTGTTGAGTCAAATTAAGCCGCAGGCTCCACTCCTGGTGGTGCCCTTCCGTCAATTCCTTTAAGTTTCAGCTTTGCAACCATACTTCCCCCGGAACCCAAAAGCTTTGGTTTCCCGGAAGCTGCCCGCCGAGTCATCGGAGGAACTTCGGCGGATCGCTGGCTGGCATCGTTTATGGTTAGAACTAGGGCGGTATCTGATCGCCTTCGAACCTCTAACTTTCGTTCTTGATTAATGAAAACATTTTTGGCAAATGCTTTCGCTTCTGTCCGTCTTGCGACGATCCAAGAATTTCACCTCTAACGTCGCAATACGAATGCCCCCATCTGTCCCTATTAATCATTACCTCGGGGCTCCGAAAACCAACAAAATAGAACCGAGGTCCTATTCCATTATTCCATGCACACAGTATTCAGGCGAAGGTAGCCTGCTTTAAGCACTCTAATTTGTTCAAAGTAAACGTATCGGCCCACCTCGACACTCAGTGAAGAGCACCGCGATGGGATATTAGTTGGACCGCCCGCGAGGAGCTAAGCCCACCGATAGGACGTACCACATAATGCCAGTTAAACACCGCGAGCGGTGAACCGACACTGTGACACACAGATTCAACTACGAGCTTTTTAACCGCAACAACTTTAATATACGCTATTGGAGCTGGAATTACCGCGGCTGCTGGCACCAGACTTGCCCTCCAATTGGTCCTCGTTAAAGGATTTAAAGTGTACTCATTCCGATTACGGGGCCTCGGATGAGTCCCGTATCGTTATTTTTCGTCACTACCTCCCCGTGCCGGGAGTGGGTAATTTGCGCGCCTGCTGCCTTCCTTGGATGTGGTAGCTGTTTCTCAGGCTCCCTCTCCGGAATCGAACCCTGATTCCCCGTTACCCGTTACAACCATGGTAGGCGCAGAACCTACCATCGACAGTTGATAAGGCAGACATTTGAAAGATGCGTCGCCGGTGCTAGATGACCATGCGATCAGCACAAAGTTATTCAGAGTCACCAAAACAAACGATGGACGGACAGACGAGCCATCCGCCACCGATTGGTTTTGATCTAATAAAAGCATTCCTACCATCTCTGGTCGGAATCTGTTTGCATGTATTAGCTCTAGAATTACCACAGTTATCCAAGTAAATGTAGGTATGATCTAAGAAACCATAACTGATTTAATGAGCCATTCGCGGTTTCACCTTAATGCGGCATGTACTGAGACATGCATGGCTTAATCTTTGAGACAAGCATATGACTACTGGCAGGATCAACCAGGGATCTTTATTCATATAAGATTTTTACTTTTTAAAAGTTCTCCGTGTCGTAGGTGCGACGTAAAACACCGTACGACGAGACTTTTCATTTATAATATGTATATATATATATCTAGTGGTCGTTTGACACCCATATACCGTAACATCAAACGCCACTCTTTCTTTCTCCTCCTCCTCATCATCATCATCATCATCACCATCACCACCATCATCATCGATAAAATCGTACTTCACAAGATTATTCCTGTAGTAATTTGTATTTCTGCTCGCTTAGAACATCTTAACGGTAAGGCACGAATGCACATACCGTAAGAATATTCTTCTCTTATTATACAATCTCAAAAATCGTTAACACCCTTGTAGAGACGCGCTACTCTTATAAAGGGTAGCGCACTCTACAGCCAAGGGTTAAATCTGCTGCGATAGCTTAATCCTTAGAATACTATCCGCAGATGACCCCGCAAAAATCGATACTCTGTTAGTACAAGCACACACGCACTAACTTTAAAGTTAGAACGTGCACACAGGTCACCAGCTTCCCGACTAAGGGGAACCTTGCCACGATATCTGGTCATTACGTCCAGGACAGCGACCCGCGGCGCAGCAGTGTAGAGAAAAAACCAGTACGAAGAACGGAGGAACAGTCGAGAAATAGTAAAAATTCACTAAGACTCGAGGAGCGGTGACTGAATTCTCAACCGAGGCCGTAGAATAGCCACGCGCTCAACGCTGCTCCGTCCGAACCGTCCGGCTCGACGTCTCTCTTATAGATACGAAAGCGCCAGCCGGAACGCCGGCGCCGGCCGGGCTAGCGGCCGCGCGCTTATGATGCAAAACCTCCGTAGCAACGTACCGTTCGGAAGGGACGCTGGAACTTAGTCGCTGGAACGCTCGACAGGCTACAAGAATAAAAGTACCATATAAAACATCCAATCGTCGAAATATTTTACCAGACGCGTTAAAAACATATTTTAAATACATTTTTAGCAAAAAATTAAATTTTTTTTTTAATATAAAAATTTCATCAGTAAACGACCATTTTTAAACAATACAGACAAAACACACGTTATTAATCAATTA
Source organism: Bombus vestalis (assembly GCA_963556215.1). Taxonomy (NCBI): domain Eukaryota; kingdom Metazoa; phylum Arthropoda; class Insecta; order Hymenoptera; family Apidae; genus Bombus; species Bombus vestalis. The sequence goes on from CAUVYS010000177.1 coordinate 18,441, forward strand.
GAATACATTAAAAGAAAGAGAAATATGCAAAAAAATATATACCTTACAACATTAATTAACGAAAAAATTATACAAATATCCCAGTCGTGTCAGTTCGCCGAACACTAATTTTTTAAAAAATTCAAAAAAAACGTTTAATCCAGTTGTATTTAATAGAGATATAACTATTTCTGTAAAAATATTCATACCTTATAACGCTTTTTAACGAAATAATTCGAAAAAATCTTTTCGGTCGCTCGCACCGGTCGAAATTTTTCTAAGTCCCATCGTACCGCTCCGAAATTTTTCTAAGTTCCAACGTCCCGGTCGTATCGGTCCATTTTTTTATAACTTTCCAGGGACAAAATAAACGTTTAATCCCGACGTATTACGTCTTATTATTGCGATTTATGCAAAAATATCCACACCTCGTAACGCTTTTTAACGAAATAAATCGAAAAAACTTTTCGACCCGGAATTTTTCTAAGTCCCACCGTACCGCTCCGAAATTTTTCTAAGTTCCAACGTCCCGGTCGTGTCGCTTCACGATTTTTTCGCAACTTTTCGTGAACGAAATAAACGTTTAATCCCGACGTATTACGTCCTATTATTGCGTTTTATGCATAAATATGCATACCTCGTAGCGCTTTTTAACGAAATAACTCGAAAAAACTTTTCGACCCGGATTTTTTCTAAGTCCCACCGTACCGCTCCGAAATTTTTCTAAGTTCCAACGTCCCGGTCGTATCGGTCCATTTTTTTATAACTTTCCAGGGACAAAATAAACGTTTAATCCCGACGTATTACGTCTTATTATTGCGATTTATGCAAAAATATGCATACCTCGTAGCGCTTTTTAACGAAATAACTCGAAAAAACTTTTCGACCCGGAATTTTTCTAAGTCCCACCGTACCGCTCCGAAATTTTTCTAAGTTCCAACGTCCCGGTCGTGTCGCTTCACGATTTTTTCGCAACTTTTCGGGAACGAAATAAACGTTTAATCCCGACGTATTACGTCCTATTATTGCGTTTTATGCATAAATATGCATACCTCGTAGCGCTTTTTAACGAAATAACTCGAAAAAACTTTTCGACCCGGATTTTTTCTAAGTCCCACCGTACCGCTCCGAAATTTTTCTAAGTTCCAACGTCCCGGTCGTGTCGCTTCACGATTTTTTCGCAACTTTTCGGGAACGAAATAAACGTTTAATCCCGACGTATTACGTCCTATTATTGCGTTTTATGCATAAATATGCATACCTCGTAGCGCTTTTTAACGAAATAACTCGAAAAAACTTTTCGACCCGGATTTTTTCTAAGTCCCACCGTACCGCTCCGAAATTTTTCTAAGTTCCAACGTCCCGGTCGTATCGGTCCATTTTTTTATAACTTTCCAGGGACAAAATAAACGTTTAATCCCGACGTATTACGTCTTATTATTGCGATTTATGCAAAAATATGCATACCTCGTAGCGCTTTTTAACGAAATAACTCGAAAAAACTTTTCGACCCGGAATTTTTCTAAGTCCCACCGTACCGCTCCGAAATTTTTCTAAGTTCCAACGTCCCGGTCGTGTCGC
>CAUVYS010000177.1:27500-32056 GCA_963556215.1 Bombus vestalis
TTATCTCTACGAGAATCTCCTCAAAGAGAAAAAAAAATTTAAAAAAATAAAAAATCGAATAGAACGAGAACGCTATTCTATCTCGAACGAGAAGCGTTTTATGCATCGCGCCAAAGTGCCTTTTAAACTTCGTTCGTCGTATCATGTTCGAGCTAAGACTCACGCAAGACATCCGTAATAATCGTCCGGGATTTTAACGCCCGTCCTCTGTGTATCTTCCCTGCACAGCCGTTTCTCTAATCTCTCGACGATTCCAGCGGTTCCGCGCGTTTTCGCCTGTGTGTTATGGCACAGAGATCGAACACGCGATCTCGAGGACCGGTTTCTTTGCTCTGTACCAAAGACGAAAAACGCGCACGGGAACGCACGCAAGTGGAATAGCGAGCGAGACGTACTGCGCGGTATGTTCTCGGGGACTGGACGACCGGCGGTGTTAGGATGCGCGGTCCAGCGATAGACGACGAAGAGACATGGGATGACCAACGCTCTCTTTTTCTCTAATACTTGGAGCACCGAATTGCCATAAAAAAAAAATCACACGCGCGTACGACAACGTACGCGCGTGTATACCTCGTCTTCTCTCTAATCGAGTTTTCTTTCTCGAGCCTCGCCAAAGGGGATCGTTCTCTTCCTCTTCCACGATCTCTTCGTGCGATATTAGCGATTGTCTCTCTGGCACGACGACGACGACGACGACGACCATCCAACAACTTCGTAACGGACTCTCATGCACATCTTCCATCGGGTACAGAAACGCTGCGCAACACCATGAGCTTGTATGTCATCCGTATAGCCGATCATAGACACACGCTAGACACGCACACGCTTTGTATTGTATCGATTTCCGACGAACGTGGCTTTGGGCCAGGCGCGCGGGCAGAGAGATACGCGACGACGGGGAATTTTCGTCCCGATACAAGTACGCGTACTCTCCGATCTCCGCGCAACGCTGGGGATCATGTCCCTAAGTCATCAGCGTTCGAAGAAATCTCGTGTGCGTTCCCGGATCTACGGCTTTTTTCTTTCGGGCACATAAAGCACAGAGGATGAAAAACGCAACGACGACCCGTCCGATGTGACGGTCCTCGTTGTTATCGTCAATCGCCTCGCGTGCAGAGATTCCACTCTGCACGAATAGACGGAGTGGGCATTCGATCCCTGGGGCTGTACGAGTAAAACATCTTGAGATGAAGACGGTTGTTGTACGGCAAAGTTTCGTACGCCACCAAGTTTAGGTCTTAATAAATCTTGGTTCTCTCTTCTCTCCTCTCTCGACAGAGTTCCCATTATTTTTGCTTTCTCTTAGTCTCGCCAAAATAATATTCATTTAAGACGACGTCGGGGGCGCGGACTTCGTGCATCGAAGACCAACAAACGTAGCAGCGGCTGATACACAAAAATCGGCCACGAGGATATATATATTCGATAACCGACACGAAGCGGTGCATGTACGGCGACGCCGCGAGCACTCACGCAGGTCCGTGACGGTTCTCTCCGCTCTTATTCGTATCCTTCTTCTTGCTCTTCGTCCGACTCTGAAACGTTCTCTATGCACGAACGACGGCGGGTTGTTAAGGCAAGAAGGGACAGAGAGAGACAGAGGTGTAGTTTTATAGTCTCCCGTGAACACGATAGAGTAATATCGAGCATGCGTACGATTTGCACACGATCTCGGCACGACCGCGACGAACGCCGACGAGCGTCCAACAATCGCTCGTACGTCGCGTACGAGCCCTCTTCCGCTCTTATTCGTATCCTTTTCTTGGCGCTCGTCCTCCGACTCGGAAACGTTCTATGTACGAACGACGGCGGGCTGTTGACGAGGCAAGAAGGGACAGAGAGAGACAGATAGAGAGGCAACGATACGCAACGCAAGCAGTCTTAGGTTTACGTGAGCAACCCTCAGCCAGGCGTGGTCCAGGAATTGTATCCGTGGACCGCAATGTGCGTTCGAAATGTCGATGTTCATGTGTCCTGCAGTTCACACGTTGACGCGCAATTAGCTGCGTTCTTCATCGACCCACGAGCCAAGTGATCCACCGTTCAGGGTAATCGTTTATGTATTTGTTTTTATACTCATGTACTCTCTTTTGTACTCGTATATTCTCGGTTCGAAAGAAGCCGATATCCGACACGTCCGACCAACGGGAATCGGATGCGCAGAAGTCGCCATATGATTGACGACACGAAAATATGTTCGAAAGCGAAGTCCGACGAACGCGCGAAGATACACGCGTCCGCCGATCGGGCGTAAAGTGCATTATGATATATATAACAACCATCGAGATCGAAGCTCCGTTCGTCAGGAAACGACGGGGATATACACCCGATTCTGAATCCTCTGTACAGCACACGATCTCGCGAAGAAATACGCACGGTGGCTAGCCCATGATATACGACGACGTATAATGTATTCCTTTTTCTCTCGTCCAATTATTCGAAGCAAAAGCGGGTGTGGTGCGCGTCTCAATCGTTCGGGTGATAAAGATTCGATGGGACACGCGCGCGGCAGTCTACCTCGAGCGGTCTTTCTTCCCAATGTCCAGAAGCAAAGTTTGAAAAACTATAGCGACGGCACGGGTTGTCCGACACACGACATCGAGGATAGACAGCCGGCGGTCCCCTCCGAACGGATGGCGACCACACGACGACTAAAGCCCGAAAAATCGACGAAAGAGAACACATCTCCGTTCAGGTGGTGTGTGCGAGTTTAAATAAAAAAAAAAATTCGATGGGACTCGCAGTCATCCACCTCGCGCGGTCTTTCTTCCCAATATCCAGAAGCAGAGTTTGAAAAACTCTAACGACGGTACGGGTGTCCGACTCACGACAACGAGGATAGACAACCGGTCCCCTCTGAACGGGACGATGATTTAGACGACGACCACGACGAACTAGACGAAACTTCGGTCGGTTCAGGTAGTGTGTAAAAAAAAAATTCGATGGGACGCAGCACGGCCGTCGTCCTCGAGCGGTCTTCTTCCAATATCCAGAAGCAGAGTTTGAAGAAACTCTAACGACGGTACGGGTGTCCGACTCACGACATCGAGGATAGACAGCCGGCGGTCCCCTCTGAACCAACTTCGGCCAGACTAGTTACGAATCGTCGTCGACCATCGCGCGTATCGTAGCGGGCCAACACGTCCACGCAATGCGTTTTCGTTCTAGGTTACCCGATGATATCCACGAGCAAGTTACACGTGGTTTGGTTACTTCGAACATCGTACGACACACGAAGAGCACACGCCCTATGGGTAGGAAGCACGTTTAGAGGAACGACGAGAGTTTGGAAAGAGACGAGAGAGCGGTCGACGCAGATCAGGTATCCATGGATCTTCGAAGAGAACCTTCGAAGATGTACGTTCGGTATCCTTTCTCTCTGCGCGGCTCGCTACTCGTTCTTTCGCTCCCGTCGACTCTTTATAGACGCTTCGTTCGATCCCAAAGAGGAGTCTTCGATATGTCCCGTTGCTAGGAGGAGAGCTAACGCAACACAGACCACGAAATATAGAAGAGGGTAGGTGAGAACACGGTCTCTCCGACACGAGGCACTTTAGAGATTTTTTTTCGTTATTATTCGTTTGGTAGGGTTTCCACGATGCAAAGTCGAAATACGAGATCGTGACGGCGGGTCTTTCTGTGTACGACCACACGCAGGCGCCTCGATTGCATTTCTCTCTTCACACGTGGTTTCCACTGTAATTTTTAGTTTCATTCTTTGCTTAGCTTGGTTCCCTTATTCTTATAATATTATTATTATTCATTCATTCATTCATTCATTATTCGAAGACGGCGGGTCTTTCTGTGTACGACCTCACGCAAGCGCCTCGAATTTTCATTAGTGTATATATATATATTTATATGTGAATCTCTTCATCCCGATGATCGAGAGAGTGTGCCACCTTCTCTTCGTATAGTTTCGTAGCTGGAGGGTCTGTCTCCTCCTTATTGTAATTATTGTTGACAACGGAGGCAAGCCAGAATACTCCGTGTCGCAAAGTTCGTTTGTTAAAGTATATAGCTTGTTAATACGTCGTATATACTTTGATTCGTCGGTATAGGAGGAGTACGGCTCCTTACCGACGATATTATTATTATTTATATATGTGTTCAAGTCAAATTCTTTTTGTTTGTGTGATTCGTTAATGATCCTTCCGCAGGTTCACCTACGGAAACCTTGTTACGACTTTTACTTCCTCTAAATGATCAAGTTTGGTCATCTTCCCGGTAACATCGGCAATGCTTATCACATTGGCCGCGCACCAGTCCGAAGACCTCACTAAATCATTCAATCGGTAGTAGCGACGGGCGGTGTGTACAAAGGGCAGGGACGTAATCAACGCGAGCTTATGACTCGCGCTTACTGGGAATTCCTCGTTCATGGGGAATAATTGCAAGCCCCAATCCCTAGCACGAAGGAGGTTCAGCGGGTTACCCGGGCCTTTCGGCCAGGGAAAACACGCTGATTCCTTCAGTGTAGCGCGCGTGCGGCCCAGAACATCTAAGGGCATCACAGACCTGTTATTGCTCAATCTCGTGCGGCTAGAAGCCGCCTG